>CM035419.1:55416701-55449201 GCA_020310875.1 Ceratopteris richardii | reverse complement strand
TATGCATACTTTAACACGATTGTAGTGTCAAGAAATTGGAGTACATCGGCCCTCTTCCACACAAAGAAGAGGAACAAACATTCTGCAATGCAGTTGGAATGGTTTGTTTATTGCCACAACAATCTGCATCTCTTGGAGAATGGTGGCCATTTAGCAAAAGAGCAACAAGTGAATGTTGATGAGCTTGATATTGAGAGGGTCCATGATATTGTTAGCAAATGGCCAAAAAGGGTAAACCTTCTACTAAATGAAACCCTAAATGTGCAAGTCAACTCAAAAATATGCTCCTCAAAGCTTGGTTTAACTTTGTCACAAATTGTCAAATTTTACAGATGATTTTCATATATTCCTGAAGTAGTTAAAGAGAGCAATCGAACCAAATATAAAACTTACCCAATAGATCTGATTTGACCCTTCAAAAATTAATCTCAATGTTTTCACACTCTAAACCATGTGTGAGACCAATATTACATATACCGAAAGTAAAACTCAAAACTTAAGCACTTAAAAAGCTCCATGCTAAGCTAATAAAATCACTTCTGAAAATAATGGAAAGCTAAACAAGCTTTTAAATGGATGGCTTTATTAAGGTTTTTTGCCATGAGCTTATGAGCCTATAAAAAGGGGCACTTGGCACCAGAGCAGATGCGGTTCGCGTACCGAATAGGTACTTTTGGTCATCCGGTTCGGTTCGAACCGAACGAACCTTACAGTTCCAATTCGTTAAAAATATCGTTATTTTGCGTTGGGTCTCGAGCCCTAAAGTACTTGGAATCGGACGTTTTCGGCTGCCTTTTCCGCGTAGGTTTTAGTTCCCGAGAGCAAGTTGTGACCCCTCAGCCCACGCTCATTCTCGACTTCCGAGCCCTCAGCCCACACTCACTATCGACTCCCGAGCCAACTCGTCGAGCCAACCCGCGAGAGAGAGAGAGAGAGAGAGGCTACTTGCTATTAGCTAAAGCACTTACACTCTCAAGACTCAAAGAGTGAGAGAAGAGAGTCGAGACTAATAGTGCTCTCTTCTAATTTTTAAGTACTTAGCACTTAGTACTTATCGTGCTTTTTTTATCATCACTATGCCTCGTACAATTTCAAGTGTTTAGAAAGATCATACCTTGAGTCACTCACTTGCAAGTGAGGTAGGTTCCGGGTCCGGCACACGTAGATGGGTGTGCAAATATTGTGGGAAAACATATTGCACCACCACGACACGTCTCATCCGTCATGTGTCCGGATTGGGAGGGATGGGAATCGGGGCATGTACGGCTGTCCCTTCAGAGATTGAAGAGGCAGTGCAAAAAGAGAATAATCTTGCACAACCAGCTACATCAGCTCGTCGACGTGAGTTAGCGGCCACTTCTATAGATTTATTGGAAGAGGCTGAAGTAGCCATGGGAGGGGTAGGGCTTAGTTGTAGCAAGGCGAGAAGTAGAACATCTTCCCAATGTGAGGAACATGATAGTGATGATCCTATAAACAAGTCCTCCCAAAGATCTAAGCAAAGAGAACTTCATTCATCTTTCTTATCTGTTGGATTACAAAAGCAACGACAAAAAGTTGCCGAAATTGAGATTGAATGTTGCATCTTAGAGTGCAACCTCTCTTTCAATGTAGTCCGTACGGATGCATGGAAGAAAATGGTCAAAGCAATTGCTCAAGTAGGTCCATGTGATAGGCATGGAGTTGACTACAATAGATTACGTGGCCTTATGCTTGTCGAAGAGAAAGAGAGAATAGAAGTCCTCTTAAGTTCCATAAAATTGGGTTGGCAAGTATATGGATGTTCTATTTTCTCCGATGATGGTTGGAGTGACATGAGACGTCGCCATATCATCAACATTATGGTTTCATCTTGCTTAGGCACATATTTCTTGAGAGCCGTAGATTGTAGCAAGGTAGGTACAAGGATAACTGGGGAATTTATCTTCGAGCATATTAAAGGGGCCATACAAGAGGTGGGGGTAGAGAATGTGGTACAAGAAGTCACAAATAATGCCTCTAATTGTAAAAGGATGGGGGAGTTGCTTGAGAGAGAGTTTCCCAAAATTGTTTGGACTCCTTGCATTGCTCATTGTCTTCATTTACTTTTCGAGGATATCGAAAAGTTGTCATAGTTAAATGTTGGAATTTGGACATCTATTATTTTAGTGAAGTAAGCATCCAGCTTACGTTCCCTATCCTTGTCTCAAGATCTCTTTCTTTCTCTATCTCACTTATCATCTTGTCAATTAAGTTGTGTATGCTCAAGAGGTTTTAGTATTGGAACGATCCTGGGGCCCCAAATTCCAACACTTGGTATCAGAGCTACATAATTGACATACACACTTAAGATAAGATGAGTGAGATTAGAATTGAGATTGAAGACAAGTTGGATGGATCTTCTAATTATCCCATGTGGAGTTTCATGATGATGAACTTGTTAGTGACAAAGGATTTATGGAGTATCGTCAATGGATCCTTAACAAGACCAAGACGAGAAGGCGAAGGAGGATCTACAACAGCTTCAACAGGTACTGGAATTACAATTACAGAACCAACTGAAGAAGAGGTAACCACTTCGACATCCAGAGTCATTGCTAGGTCTTTACCTAGAGTTCCTCCTACTGAAGATCAGGCAAGATGGGATGCTAGAGATGCTTTAGCACTTTCATTCATAGCAATGAGCGTCAAAAAGCATATTCTACCACAGATCAGATCTTGCAAAAGTTCTAGTCAAGCTTGGTTAAAGCTCGAGAATCTTTTTCAGAGCAGAAATCCTGCTAGGAAAGCTCACTTGAGGAGACAACTAGCAAATACAAGGATGAAAGCTGGTGAGTCAATACAAACCCACATTACGAGACTCGTTGACTTGAGAGATCAACTTCTAAATATAGGAGTTGAGATATCAGATGAAGAAATGGTAAATACGCTGATTAATTCACTTCCTATTTCATATCGATCCTTCATAACCACTCTTACTCTTACCACAAGAGATAGAGAGGTTACATTTGAAGAGTTAGAGTTCTTGTTACTTCAAGATGAAGATCAGTTGAAGGGAATGGAAGAGAATGAAGAAGCGCTTTCATCTTCATCAAAGGGTAAGAAGAAGAAGGATAAGAAGAAGGAAAAACAATCCAAGAAGGAAAGTAGGTCCCTTTCACCTTCTACTTCAGATTCTGTATCTACGACATCTAAAGAGAATTCTTCTAAGAAGAAGGTAAAAATATGTTCTTTTTGCAAGAAACGTGGACATATTCAGTCAGAATGTTATAAAAGGATTGCAGCAGAAAAGAAAAAGGCATCAGGTAATGTTGCAGAAGATGATAAAAAAGGGAAATCTCAAGGTGATTCTTATGCCTGTATCACTATTGAGGAAGTAGCTTTTGATCAAGCAGCTTTACAAGTTCTTTCAGCAAGTCCTTGGATATTCGACTCAGGTGCTACAAAGCATATGACAGGTTGTAGAGATGTATTTTCTTCTCTCTCCTATTCTTCAGGTAGAAGAGTTACAATTGCAGATGGCAATGATTTGGATGTTGTGGGAATAGGTACAGTAACCCTAAAGTCAAGAGAAGGTGGTAATTTTCAAATTTCAGATGTCCTTTATGTACCTGAAATGAAGAAGAATTTGCTATCTATATCTGCATTTTTAAGTGATGGTTTTAAAGTTGTATTTGAGAAAGATCTTTGTAAGATCTTATCACATAAAGAAGACAAGTGTCTTTTACAAGGTAAGCAACAAGGAGGGGTCTTTGTTTTGTCAAAAATCAGTCAAGCATATGCAGTCAAATCTTCGTCACCGGTGGAAGATATGAAGCTATGGCATGAAAGATTTGGACATATCAGTTTTGGAGCTCTCAAGAATATCAAAGACAGAGGTATGGTTGAGAGTTTACCCTCATTCAAGCTACCTGATGATTCAGATATATGTGAAGGTTGTCTTGAAGGTAAGATGCATAAACTACCTTTCAAGAAACATGGTCATATTACAGCTACCAGGAAATTGCAGATTATTCATTCAGATGTGAATGGTCCTATGAGAGGAGACTCTATTCAGGGTTTTAGGTATTTTGTCCTATTTGTGGATGATTTTACAAGATACTCATGGATCTATGGTCTTAAGTCGAAGTCAAAAGTCTTTCCTATGTTCAAGAAGTTTGTAGCTATGGTTGAAAATGAAAGTCAGGAAACTGTCCAGATTCTAAGAAGTGATAGAGGTGGAGAATACTTGTCAAATGAGTTCCAGACATTTCTCGATGAGAAAGGTATTACTCGACATCTTACTATTGCTTATACTCCTCAGCAAAATGGTGTTGCAGAAAGAAAGAATAGAGTACTTGTTGAAATGATGCGGAGCATGATGGCGTCCAAGAAGCTTTCACCGAAATTCTGGTTTGATGCAGTACATACAGCTAATCACATTTTAAACAGGTCATCTACAAAAGCTTTAAAGGTAATCACACCATATGAAGCTTATTATGGTAGAAAACCTAATGTGAGTTACTTCAAAGTGTTTGGATCACTTTCTTATGTACATGTTGAGAAAAAGGACCGAGGCAAACTAGATGTAAAGGCAAAGAAAGCTGTTTTTATTGGATATCCTGTTGAAAGCAAAGGATACAGGTTTTATGTTCCAGAGACAGGTAAAGTTATTCTTTCACGTAATGCTTATATTGCTGAAGATAAGGTTTATGATAAAGAAGCAGAAATTCCGGAGTTCATTAGTGAAAATGACTATGGAATTTTTAGAAAGATTCTGGATGTAGATGTTCAACCATATCAGGAGGGAGTTAAACCTCAAATTCCTAGTATTCAAGAAAAAATTGAAGAAAGAGGAATTTCACAACCTTCTACAGAGTCAGTTCCACAAGAGACTTTGATTCCAGAAATGGAAGAAGTTAAAGTTCCAGAAAGTCCTAGTACGTCGACAGGACAAGTTCCAGAACCTGTGGAAGCTGAAAGTTCAGAAAGAGTTTCACCACTATTCAAGGATACACCTACGTGGTTATATCAGACTTGGAAAGATAGTGGTATAAAGACTTTTACTGGAAGAACAAGGAGTCAGACTAGACAACAACAACAAGATCATGTAAGAACAAGAAGTCAAACTAGAGAGCAAAAAGATCATGTAAGTTTTGCTGAAGACTTCGAGATTCATGATATTTTGGCACTTACGACTGTTGAAGATGAACCTGCGTGTGTTAAAGATGCACTTAAAATTCCTATTTGGAGAAAAGCTATGCAAGAAGAGATTGATTCTATTCATAAGAATCAAACTTGGCAGCTATGTGAGTTACCAGAAGAAAAGAAGGCTATAGGTGTAAAATGGATCTTTAAAATCAAAAGGAAAGCAGATGGTACTATTGATAGATACAAGGCCAGGTTGGTTGTCAAAGGATATGCACAACAAAAAGGTATTGATTATGATGAGACATTTGCTCCTACGTCTAGGATGACTATTATTAGGTCAGTACTTGCTCTAGCAGCACATTTCGGTTGGCATATATATCAACTTGACATTAAGACTGCTTTTCTAAATGGTGATTTACACGAAGATGTGTATATTCAGCAGCCAGAAGGTTTTGAAGAGACAGGTAAAGAACACTTAGTGTGTAAGCTTATAAAAGCTTTGTATGGTTTAAAACAGGCACCTAGAGCATGGTATGAAAAGATACATACATATCTTTTATCCATTGGTTTTCATAACTCAGATGTGGCTCCAACTCTTTATGTCAAAGCTGAAACAGGTATGATGATTATAGCAATCATTTATGTGGATGATATTATAGTCACAGGTCCCAGAGATGAAGATTTGCAGATGTTCAAAGAAGAATTGAAGCAAACATTTGATGTGAATGATTTAGGCATTCTACATTATTATCTTGGGATTCAGTTTCTGTTTCAAGATGAGTGTATCTACATGACACAACAGAAGTACATTGAGAAACTTTTGGAAAGGTTTCAGATGGGTGATTCTAAACCTATGCAAACACCTATGGATCAGAACACGTCTTTACAAATGGTAGCAGATGCAGAGCCATTTGATGCTACTCTATATAGTCAAGCAGTAGGTTGCTTGATTTATCTTTGTAATACACGTCCTGATATACAGTTTGCAGTTTCTCAAGTATCAAGGTTCATGCAGAATCCGACAGTGTTACATTGGAAAGCAGTAAAGCGGATCTTTCGTTATTTGAAGGGAACTTCAAATTATGCTATGGTATTTTCGAAATCTACACATTTGTTACTAAAAGGATTTTCAGATTCTGATTGGGCAGGTGATAAAGACACAAGAAGAAGTACTAGTGGATTTTGTTTTTATCTTGGAGACTGTCTTATCTCATGGTTTTCAAAAAGACAACCCACTATTGCCACTTCATCATGTGAAGCTGAATATCGTGCAGCATTTACAGCTACTCTAGAGTCAGTATGGTTGCAGAAGATTTTCAGTTATCTTGATGTAAGAGTACATCAACCCATTCAGATATTTTCAGATAGCCAGAGTGCTATAGCTATAGCTAAAAATCCAGTGCATCATGCAAGGACAAAGCATATAGAGGTACACTACCACTATATTCGAGAGCAGATAGCTAAGAAGCACATTGAGCTAGTTTATGTTCCTTCTAGTGAGAATGTTGCAGATATTTTTACCAAAGCATTGACTAGAGATAGTCATGAGAAGATTTGCAGGTTACTGAATCTTGTACCAATATGACATTGAAGGAGGGATTGTTGGAAGTCAATGTCTTTATTGGCTTATCAATTAGCTTCACTAAGCATCAAACTTCAAATCTTAGTTCTTCAACAGTTTTTATAGTAGTTTTATAAACTACTCCATGGAAAGCTCACGGGCGCGACATCCATATAATAGAGACTTTGTAGACTCTTGTACAACAAAGCAAACGGGCGACTTGGTCTAGCCCAAAGCCTTCAAAAGCTAACGCGATCTGCCCGAGTTCAATCCCCACGCTCTGCGGCAGCGAATTTGTGTTTTTTTATATAAAGCAAATCTTCATGAAATGAACACGGACTTGCTACGGATTTCTTGTCCGTTAGCGATCGTAGCTTTTTGTTGATCGTAGATTTTTACGGTATAGCTTTTGGAGGGTTCTTGAAAACTATATAAGGAGGACATGCTCCTTGTATACTCACTCACTCAAAGATCTAGAGCTTGGAGATCTTCTTGAAGACAGAGTGTTCTCACACTGTTGAAGGAGGTGAAGTTGTGGTGAAGGAGAGGCTACTCTCATTGCAGCAGGAAGTCTTCTACGAGGTGGTGGTAACTATCTTTTGTGAGTTAACCTTGTGGTTGATTTACAATTTCATTACACTATTTTGTTAGCTTCGTTGCTTCATTCTCTTCACACACACTTAGATTATTTCGACATAATCTAAATCTTGTATCATCATCTTCTTATTCTTCCATTAGTGAGTGCACCACTTTATATGGTTGAGTAGTACTCCCATGTTGTAATTTGGACATCTATTATTTTAGTGAAGTAAGCATCCAGCTTACGTTCCCTATCCTTGTCTCAAGATCTCTTTCTTTCTCTATCTCACTTATCATCTTGTCAATTAAGTTGTGTATGCTCAAGAGGTTTTAGTATTGGAACGATCCTGGGGCCCCAAATTCCAACATTAAAGAATATTGTTCGTGATGCTAAGCGCATCACAACTTTCATACGCAAAAACCATCAAGCTTTGAGCATATTTAGAAGCTACAGTCAGAAAGAGTTGGTTCATCTATCTAATACCCGATTTGCATACATCTATTATGTTTTGAGTCGTCTACATGTTTGTGTGGATCCCCTGCGCATGACTGCGATAGACATGCGATGGATGGCTATGGCGGAGGGACAGACACAGACAGAGGCTCCACGTTATGTGCAAAGGAAGATTTTGGATGTGGACTTTTGGATGGAGATTCAGAATATTATCCCCATTCTCAAGTTCATACATGTTGCGCTTCGAATTGTCGATATGGAGGGGTCCACTATTGGACTTGTTTACCATTTATACCAGCAGATGCGACATTCCATAGAATTATCATCGTCATTATCGATCTCCAGCTATCTTATTTGCCCAATTTTAAATTTCAGTTATAATTCCACATGTCATTTTTGTTTTACATATTGATTGTTTTGATTTTTTATGTGTGATCTTTTTTTTAGGGAAAATGATGTATTGCGGCTTGTTGATTCGCGATGGGACTATCTATCACGCCCCATTCGTGGATTCGCAGCTCTTTTACATCCATATTTTAAAAGTCCAAACTTGTGGAGTAATGGTACACTTCGTCATATTAAGGACTTGTATATGGAGAGGATTTTATCTCCCGATGATCAGATTGCATTTGATGCTTATTTCTCTGCCTATCGCATATGCTCGTACCACCTCCGTACGACCAGAGGTGACATCTCGACCACTGGAATGGTGGAACCACTATGGATACGGTCATCCACATGTGTCACGGCATGCTTTGCGAGTTTTGTCTCAGGTATAATATATATATCTATTTTCTTAAGCTAATTGAATAATTACTATTCAACATTTGTTTATGCGTCATATAATCATTGATCATTGATTTAGGATTCATCTGCGTCACCTTGTGAGCGCAATTGGAGCACGTTTTCTCTAGTGCACACTAAGCTCCGCAATTGCTTGAGTGTTGCACAGAGTGGTCTTTTGTAAGGCCAACTTACGCTTATTGCATAGCTTGAAAGATCTTAAAGGTCCTAGACAGGTATGTTGGTGAAAAAAAGCAATAATAGTTTTTTTGTATTTTTTAATAATCAAGTTTCATTTGTTTTCCAGGTGTTGCCTTCTGTATTTGAGACCGCTCTTCCAGCAGGTAATGAGGTTCAAGTAGAGTCGTCTGTTCATGATGAACAAGATAACATCTATCGTATGTTACATTTGGAGCTGGAGACTATTGATCGACGAGTTACGAGAGCTCGCTCACAGAGGCTATCCAGATCGAGTCGACGACAGACGTGGAGCGATGCTCCATCTACTAGCATTGTTGCACCCAGAGGGGGGAGGTGCAAGTTGCGCACTCGCAGGAGAGGAGATCCAGTACCACCACAAGAGGATATAGATGATGATATACAGTATGATCCACTTGCAATAGAGATTGATGTACTTCTTCTAGATTACGACGATGAAGGAAATCTTATCATTATGGATATGGTTCCTTCATCAGAGTCTTCTTCATCAGATTCATTTACCATGGATGACTGATAGTACTTACTAGTTGCTAGTGGACTCGGCTTATCACTGTTCACATTCATTGTTTTTCTTCAATTGTACTCCATGGACATTGGACTATGATCCATTAGGTGTTTGCTAGCATCACTGGTTCGAAGATGAGTTTGTTGGACAGTGGATCTTCATACATGATCATTGATATATGCCTTGGCCCATATGGTCACTTGTCATTGGTTATGATTTTGTATTTGTCATTGACATTTTATGTTTTATAATCCATGTGGTGGTGCTGAGTTCTCTCTATTTTTTATTATTGTCTGTCAACTTTCAAGTATTGTATTTTCAATTTTGAAATGGCATGTATGATGTTTTCAAATTCCAATATATATATATATATATATATATATATATATATATATATATATATATATATATATATATATATATATATATTTATTTATTTATTTATTTATTTATTATTTATTTATTTATTTATTTATTTATTTATTTCACAACGCACCTTACGCACCTTACCTTGGGGGTAAGATTCGGTACTCGAACCTTAAACGAACCGAACGCACCGAACCGAACGCACCTAACTGCCTTGTTTGGCACACATAGAATTATCACTTTCTAGAGAGCTTCTCTTTTACATGAAATAAAGTGGAGATATTTTACTTGGAGGTGATGGAGGCTCTTCTTCAACAACTTCAAGGTGTGCTACACATAGACTCTTTGTGAGTAATTTGTAGTGCGAGCATTTTTTTATAGACTTGCTTTAAGGAGATTTACATTTTTAGAGGAGATTATACTTCCTCCATAGGAGATTTGTGAAATTATGAATAACTTGGACATCGACATCAATATTTTAGCTATTTTCTTGTAGCTTCAAGCATTCTAATGTAATAAAACATTTGAAGCATGGTTCCTTACATGTCTCATGTGTGCTCTCTATTCTTGCATGGTTCCTCACATGTCTCGTGCATGCTCTCTATTCTTGATGTTGTCTCTTTTCTCTTATTATCTCTATGCTAATTTTAGCTTATTTGCTAACAAATATGCCTACATTCCAACAGAGAACCTTGACTTATCTTATATGCCACACTCGTGACACTAGGGCATCTCATACTCATGGTAATACCAGATGGTCCATTATGCTCTCGTCAATGACTTCACTAGAGGCATAGGCATTAGTGCTATCTACTAGTCATGCACCACAATGCTCAAACTATCATACATGATGATGATCATGATGATGATGGATGATGATGATGATGATGATGATGATGATAATAGTAATTCATATGATAGTGACTCAAAGGACTTTTGAGGCTTTGAGTTTTGAGTCTTGACATTGATGATATCATGATTGTATTATTGATTTGGGATTATTTTGACGATTGACTATTTAATATTGTAAATTTCATAGATGATAGAATCATGATTGTTGTTATAATCGAGAAGAAATTTGAATCGTGTATGATGATTGATCATATGTATTATGATGATTGAATGTACTATCATCAATGATCACTGATGTATGATGTATCTTAAATCTTAAATCCAGACTCTTGAGTGGAGTGTGCACTGTGGCTAATTTGCAACTTTGCATGATATCATTTATGATTGACATTGAACATTGTCACATTTATGGTTTTGTAAATCCATACATGATAATACATATTACATATTACATATTGCAAACTTTTTCATAATTTTTCTAGAATTTGTGTGTACGTACCATATATGTATTTGTATGTAATAGGCATTATGTATATATATGACCATTGACATGTGTGAATCAGGATGTCCGATGTATTTTATATATACAAAAATATATGTATTCATATGTATATATAAAGGATGTAACTTATAATATATTTTTTCGTTTTTTAGAGAATAGAAAAGGTACACAAGGTTTTCGCAATGCCTAGGCCCAGATGTTGCAATGTTGCTAACATGTTGCCTTGAACATTGCAAAAACATTGCTAACAACCTTGAAAGACCATTCAATACGGACCATCAGACATGAGAGAGTTATATTGCATGTCAAATTTCTGTGTGTAACAGACCCAAAATACAAATATGATCTAGTTATATGCCAATGTATAGGGACATATTTTAATGCAGAATGAGATATGAGGCCCATCTTACCCCTTTTCACAATTGGAATGGAATATTACAGCATATCAGGTGCACAACCACAACATTTGGTACAGGGAAAGGGAACTAAAAATGACCGAGTCATACCTTAAGCCAACTGTGTGCTTTATTGAATATTTGCTTCCTAAAGCATCCTGAACCTCATATAAATCTTCCGAACTTGATGGTGATTTGATTCTCCATTTCCTGGCTGCTGCAACCAAAACTTGAAGTGCCCTTTGGTAAGGATTACCTCTGTGTTTATACTGTCTGTACAAAGGTATGCCTGAAACAAACAAAAAAAAGCCTGCTGACCCAATCACAGCCACCATTCCAAAACCAATCAGCCAACCCTTAGCTGATACTATATACACCACCAGTGTAACTGCTAAGACCATGCCAACATTGCATAAGATCAAATACCATGTGAAGAATGTAGCCTTATCCTTTTCAGTGTCAAACTGATCTGCACCAAGAGATTGTAAGGTGGGCTGTGCTGCACCAGTGCCAATAGACAGGAGATAAATGGACACAAAGAAGAAACTCTTGGATGTACTAGGCACTGTTTCAACTGATAGCACCATATAGATGGATATCACCATCAATATCATGCCCTTTCATTATAAAAAGAAAAAAAAAAGGTAGAAATCAGATCAAAGATGATAAAGCCATATTGCTTGGATACATATCATGCTCTGTTCCTCAAAACCCACCATGGTTGCAATCCCCTGGAACAAGGTACATGTCCACAAACGCCCAAGGGAGGACTCTGAAACAAAAGCTCCTAACAAGCTAGCAAGGAACATAGATCCCACCCAGTTGTTTGTGTCATTTGCAGCAAGTCCACTTCCTTCATTGAAAACATCTCCGAAAAAGAACACCAGATTGTAGAGAATCCCAAAGAAGCCAGTGTACCACAGGCATATACTGCCTGTAATAGAACATCCACATGTAAACGAATGACTAAGGGTCAAAATATGAAATTGAAACTATTGACAGCACATCTCAGATATACGCGACCAGGTAAAATGTGCACACCAACATAAAAGATCACACAGGCAGAAAAAAAGAAAGAAGAGCTCACAGTCCCATCATAGGTTCCGAAAAAGTTTATCATTGTCTTGCATGCAAGTACATCCCCCTCAGGATGCTCATGTTTTCAGTATCTTGTTATCAATTACAGCTCCGCTATAGGTGAGAATGACCTCCACAACTTCATTGCTACATTCTTAATCTGCAATATAAAATTGACATACAGATTCACCCTTGAATCTACAACTTCCCTCCATTTAGCGATCCACATCATTGCATATTAACAATGAGTCATGACTTTGATTCAGTTTTAGTTCATGCATGCTGCAGACCTTGGCTTTTTCTGTGCATACTGTGTCTCCTCAAACATCAAGGATTCTAGTTTCTTAGACCAAAGCCCAGATTGCAACTTCACGCTCAGAGCTATCTGTGCATCCCAATGCTTCCTTCGTGCAAATGCCATTGTTACATCAAAGTGTAATGGATTCTGTATGCTCAGTTATAATCTCAATTTAGCTACACATTCTAGGTTCATAAAAATATGAATTGGAAAACCATGCATAGCATCAACGTAAATGGATGTTCACCAAGTTTCACATCAAAATACATAGTTATGTAACTTTCAAAAAGGCACCCACTCCATTACTCCTTGGCAGATTGGTTTCTCATTCCTGTTCAAACCTATTGTTTTCCAGTATGGTCAATTTCTGTGGTTTAAGCTTCTCTTCCTGGGCTTGCCTCTGTAGTTCAACTTCATTGCATCAGGTCTATTAGTGTCAAGCAATGCATTCACGAATATTGATCATGCTTACAATGCATTGCCTAGGGATTGATGAAATAGCCCACATAGTTTCTTCTTAAAATAAAAGACAAAGAGAGATTATTTTTCAGAGCACTAATTTGACTTGCACAAACATTTGATGTTCAAGAATTTGAAATCTATGTTCAAGGTGGGTTTCATCATTAGCTACTACCTCTATTTCTTTTTCTTTTTACTTTGAATTCCAATACCTTTCATACGATATAGACTTTCTCCATTAGTACATAGTCACAACTTGCTCTCAAATTTGAAGATTATGTTTTTCTGTTTCCTTTCAAGGCTATGGTTCACGTCCATACAAAAATCAATACAACTCATCCATAGATCATAGATATTGTTGATTTGCAGCATGCTCCTACACGTTCATTAGATGCTTTGAACACATGAATCAGAGGATAAGTAAGTACATAATCATGAATTTCTTTATGTCCCCCCAATCAGCCTATCCTTAGTTTTTCTCTTCCACTAGAAATCACGAAAGCTCTTGGTGAGAGCTACGCAATGGTATGTTCAACTAAATACCGGGTAGATACTTTGACATTAAAGGATAGAAAGTAGTGAGAGAATGGTTGTGTGGGCCAAAAGATATGAGAGAGAGAGAGAGATGAGCACATCAAAATTTGGAGCCCCATAATTGCAATGTGAGGGCTAAGTTCTTTGATTTTATTGAAAAGTATGACTCTGGGCCATCTCCACCAGTTCACACTAACCCAATGATCACGAATCATAAAGATCTATCATTGGTCCAAATGATAGCCAAGAAAATACAGTAAAAACATCTCAAAGAAGTTCTTGAAGAGAGCTCTAAGATGGAAAGGTGTCGAAAATTCTATATAATGTACACAGAGAGTCCTTGGATTTTTACATCCAAACACACTCCCATTGGAAGGGTTAATGTTGTGTCTTTGAGCAATGTAACTCCCACTGACTGAAAGTAATGCTGATTTGTATGCCTTTCAAAGGCACTTCATGTGAGCATCTCCAAGCTCTTGTGTAGTGCTTTCCTTTGAGAAACCTTCCACAAGGAATTTTCATAAGTGCACGTCAAAAATTGGTCAAAGGGTGGTCAACAAGGTAAAAAATGGTCAAATATTGGGACAAAACTATATTACATATTCCTAAAGAGCTCAATGAGAGATATCCAACCACATATAATAACTTGGGTATTTGGTAGTAGATTGATGGTCAAAAGGCAAACCCTAATTTCTGGTCAAAGATCAAAAGCTTATTTTTTAAGTAAGAAGAAGTGGACACTTGGCAAGAACTTGTAGCATATGATCCAATGGTGTACCAATATTCAATAGGATAATAAAAAAATATAAAATATTGCAAAAAACAAAGTTTTGGTTTTTCTGTTGGAAATCGAAGAAATTCAGATTTCGTGTTTTTGGAGCAGATTTTTGGGGTGCTTTTGGAGCATACAAAAATACCATAAACAAAATAACATAGCACCCATATTAAAAAAAACTAACCTACATCTCTAACATCAATTGAAGACCCATGATAAGATCTATGCAATCATACGTTCAGCTTTCCCAGAGACCTAATGGATGATCTAGTATAGTAGCAGATAGAAAATAGTGAGAGAATGGGAACATGGGCAAATAGAGATGCAAGAGAAAGGGACACAGCCCCAGAGTTGTAATGTAAGGTGCAAATGCAAATGTCCTTGGTTTTATTGAAAGGATCACTTGAAGTCATTTGGTCCAGTTCAGCTCAATGACCACAAGGTATAAAGAATGCCTATAGATGACCAAAATGGTCACCAACAAACATTATAAAAAACCATAGAAAGAGCTTCAAGTTAGGAAGATGAGAAAAGTTCATACAACGTACCTATGGAGAGGCTTTGTGCCTTTACACCGGCCAAGCCAAATCTACGTGTCATCCACTATGTTCTGCTACAAAAGAGCCAACAAAATCTACGTGTCATCCACTATGTTCTGCAACAAAAGAGCCAGCTACTTTAACCCACCTTCACACACTCAACTTGACCAGAACGATGAGCTCAAGATAAAGGATTAAATTTCCCTTTGTGCTTTTTCAAGCATGAAGTTGTACTTTGCAACGGCCTATCACCAATTATAAGACACTCAACACCTGATTGCTTATGATGAAATTTGTCGACCACCCAAGAGAATGCTTACCTTGCGACGACAACATGTTAACAATGGGCAGTTACTGACCAAAAGATGGACAGCTTAAATTGTCTTCCGTAAGAGCTCTAACATGTGGGACTAAGTGTGATAACAAAAGGATCTTCAAGCACCGTAGATTGTTCTTGAGGATCCAAAACGAGCCTGTCCTTGAAAGCCAACATACTTATCACCGCAACACAGTTGCCAACGTTCACTGAAACACTTTAAAACAAGATACCAAGAAAAAGTATGTAGCTTGTAAACAAAAATAAACTTTATGTTACTATAAGTAAACATTGTAAGTGTGATCAACAGAACCTATGTCATGGATAAGGAGAAAGTGTGAATCAAAGGAGCCATCACGCAAGGGAAAACACTAGGAGGGACTTGTGGAACATGGGAGAGAAGCTCAGTTATCAAAATGACCCTACGTTCAAAGAAACCCGGCCATCCTAACTTCTAAGTCGTTAGTACTGCCTATGTAGTTGCCCATGATGGGATGCAGACGAGCACATCACCCAAACCTTTGTAGGGCTGGATGACGTTCAAGCAAATGAACTGTCTAAGGCTATGTAAAAGTTCCAAACCAAATGTGCAACCCTTGATTTCAAGAAGCCCTCAAAAGGGTTATAGATATTACAAGAAAGATGTTAGACTTAATCTTTCCGTGACTAAATACACCTTACGATCTAAGGTGAAGATATCACCTTCCAGCTTCAATCATTGCTCTTGCTGGGAGAACATGCAGCAGATCAAGCGAATCAACACCAGATCACAAAATCACCAAAGCTGAATTTTTTATCATTCTTCATCCAAGATAAAGCCATAATTCCCGATAATAAATTTGCAGCTAAACATGTTTTAAGCTACACATATGCATAATTGTAGACGCTACAACTTTTTTAATTTTTAAGAACATTTAGATTGTTTTCTTGTCATGCTTAATTCCGGTATATATGCATACTCCCATCGTGCTCTTAATTTGACTGGTCACGTGGATCCATCACTGTAGTTACTACATGCTGCTTTTGACAACCCACTTCGTTGTGCGCTAACGAAAAGTGTTGTTTCGGTTTTACTTCAGGTCTGTAACTGTCCATTCTTGCCCTGCATATTTAGCGAGAGGATGCTCCTCGCATAGGAATGGTATTAAGAACAATGAAAACATTTATTCTGTGCCTATAATGTATGTTCTCGTATGAGCTTCTTAACTGGAAATCACGCCACTTCCAATCTTCTTATAAACCCCGCCTATTCCTATAAGCACAGGCATACAAAGTCGCACACACAATTACAGTGCGCTGACATCAGGTGCATCTTCTTGAAGAACTGAAGATTCAATATAAGGTAATTTTTTCCACATCAACACAGCTTTCAGCCACAGCGGTTTTCAGGCGCACCTGTGGTGAAAATGATACTTCTCTTGCCGCCCAATTTTCCGTTTCGGATAGCGATTGGCCTACCACGCCAATCAGAAGTCTGTAACTTCGATTCAAGCTGCTCTTCACAATAAACTCCATTGGTGCCATCGGCGAGCAGGAGGGGCTTCAACTCGTCTGAGTCTACCATCTGTCTGTCTGTCTGTCTATCTATCTATATATTTATGTATGTCTGTCTGCCTATCTATCTATCTATCTATGCCATAATGCCATTCACGCAGCCACTTGCTTTCACTTCTGGTGAAGTTGCGGAACTCTCTCTCTCTGCCTCTCTCTCTTGGTGTATGTGCATTGTACATTACAGACAGATAAGACACAGCTGCCTGGATACTGACGTCGTCTGACGGCTTCCGTCTCAGTTCTGCTTTTAGAATAGGCAACGTTGAAATATAGACTCTAGAGAATCCAAATTCTAAATCTTGGGAAGTTGGGTGCCTTGGAAATTAAGTTGTTGGAACTTGGAATCTTATCAAGTTCATCACGGTTCACCGCGCCTTGAGTCACGATTCTTTTATCCATTTGTTTTTCCTTAAATGGAGTTCGGCTTCTTTTTTTTTGGCAAACGCTTTTTTTTTAAATAGAGGTTCGGTAAACACTTACTTTAGATCTTAACATTGAAAGTACACCTCTTTTTTTTTTAAATAGAGGTTCGGCAAGCATCTACTTTGTAAATTTTAACATTGAAAGTACAACTTTACGAGTGAGTAAATTTTAACATTGAAAGTACAACTTTACGAGTGAATGACATAGTATCTTAGAAAGCAAAGGTTAAACATTTTTGAGGACAAAAATGGACTTAAGGGGAAGGAAATGTCATGTGGGAAATCATTAGGGAAGGGATGGTGTGAACCATCCCTTAGATTCTATTGGAAGAGCACACACATGAGTGCCATGTGGCACTCATGTGAGATGCCACTTTTTTTTTTTTTTTTTAATAAAAGGAAGTTCGGCCTTAGCCTAATCTCCCAGACTTTAATTAAAATAAAGAAAAAAAGTTACAAGTGAATGGGACTAGTGCCCATGGGACCCCCAAATCCCACTTAGTGACTCCATCAAGAAAGGAGTTTAATGGAATGGCTACATAGCTGGGTAGAGTATCATGATCATCTTCATGTTAGGTCTCGGGATTCGTGTTTGAGAGCTTCGAAAATGGAGCGCATCGTCGAGAGTTGAAGTAACATTTTTTTAGTTGATATATAAACCCTCTTTTATGGCATGTAAACTTCTAGTCAAGGTTGGGATTAATAAAATTGATCTTAGAAGCTTACATGCCACAAAAGAGGCATTGTCTCGTGATTTATGGATATCTTTTGCTATTAGACAACATCCTCCTAATACATGGAGAGATGCTATGCTATCTTTGTATTCTGCTACATGTTTGCCATGTCATTTCTCCTAAGGTAGGCATGGTTGTTATAGATTGAGGTAGATATGGTTGTTATAGATTGAGTTATTGTTGTATCCACTATGATAGGTTGTTTTAAAACGTCATTAATCATTTTTCTTAATTGACTTCTATGTAATTTGGAACCTTGCCCTAGTATATTTTCATATTATGACTCACTTTTGTAACGTGAGATCTTGTCCTTTGTACATGATGTAAGTATCCTTCATTAATTCATACATTTTTTTTCTTTGTTTGCTCAAAAAAATCAATACTAATAGAAAATACATGATAGGAATTCACATGCACAAACCAACTAATGTTTAAGAATGTCAATCTATTGGGACCACGTTTCACCAAGGCTTCTTGTTGGACTTTCTTTAAAATTTATTTACAAAAAATTAAAAAAAAAAGGGAAGTTTGGCCGAAGTCTAATCTTTTTTTGCTTGAATTGATTGAAAGAATAATCGTATAAGGGAATGGGCATACTACCCATGGGACCCTCCTTTATCCTACAAAGCAAGAGTTAGACTACCTGAAAGCAAACACTAAGAAAAATTGCTCGAAGACATCTAGTTTAATATTGGTCGAAGGTATTACATTGGCCTTAGACTCATAGTACATGCCCTTGAGTAGAGGGAGGTTGAACTCTCGTCTCCGCCTCAAAAGACAGAAAAGCCAACCACTCACATTAACGCACGCAAACTCTCTTACTAAAAGTTAGATCCACCAAATGTGTTACCATTAATTAAATCACCTCTATAGGATTCGCGTTAGGCTGATCAATATGTCGTCACATTTAAAGATCATACGTTGTTAATCTTTCTTTTAATATGCTTTTACATTCATATACGTCGGAAAAAGAAAAGGTTCAAGTTTACTATCTACTTCCCCCGTAAGCTTGAAATTTCAAAGGCTTACAAAAAGACAAAAAGATGAAAAGACGTGCTCCCCCCGTAAGCTTGAAATTCGACAGCCTTAGAAAAAGACGAAAAAGACGTGGGAGTTAAGAAAGCAAGTTTTTTTTTTTTAGTAAAAACAGAAAATATAATATTGATGTAAGGAAGAAAAAGATGATATAGCAGCTTACTCCCAAGGATCAGGAAGCAAAAAAAACGAGGGCAAGGAATCAGAGGGGGAAAGAACAAGTTCTCCACACTAACAACAAATTACATCAAACAAACATTAATGTACCAGTCCATGAAACTGATCATTCTATCTCTGTCACTAGAATGTAACTGAAGTAGTTTGCTTTTCCAAGGGTTGTAAGGGTACTTCTTAAAAATATACATGGGGTTCTTACCCATCAAATGTCCACTAAGGGGAGTATTACTGCAGATGTGTAGCAGCCTCCTAATCCCAATTAAACAGGAGAAGAGGAGATTTTTACCTTTCCTGTCATACACTCTGCTATTCCTGTTCTTCCAAATAGCCCAGAGAATGTGGGCCCTTAAGGAAGCAAGTTGAGACGAGGACAGAGATGAGACTTGAGGCCTAATCAGAGACTTGAGGACTAATCAGGTACATGGTACCAATGTTTAAATTTGATGCTCAAAATGGTCATCAAAGGATGCCTAGTTTTTAGGTTTGGGCATCCTGAGGGATGCCCATGTTCAAGACCCGAGCATCTCCATAGACACACACACACACACTTGCGTGTGTGTGTGCACTTGCGTGTGTGGGTGTGTGTGTGTATGCCAAAGTCATGAGTAGCACTAGCCATTGTGTCAATGTTCTTGCCCCTTGATAGTATGATTTGAATTTGGACATACCACATAGTAGTCATTCTTTCTCTATACACTTTGAGCACTTACCATTGATGATTTTTGCGAAAAGTGTACCTTAGGGGTATTTTTTTTAATTTTCTAGAGCACATTTCTAGTGAACGATTTCTATTCTAGTATCAAATTTCAACCAAAAGCTTGGTAACCTCATTGTTCAAGTCTTTACCACTCTCCTCATCAACACCTATATGTTAGTAAGTTGGATAAGAACTTGCATAATTTCCATTCTAGTCGTTCATATCGTAGAGTGACTATTTTCCATAGAGATTATATAGTGGTTCTCGCCATGCTCCTATGCTCCCAAGTGGATGCTTTTGGACACTAATGAGTTGTGATTCACCATATAGCGATGGTTCAAGAATTTCAAAGGTTGTGCAATGGTTGAAGAACTTTGAAGGTTGTGCAATGGTTCAAGATCTTTGAAGGTTGCCTAGTTCCCATGCTCTCCAATTGTTAATGACATTTCTAAATGAGTAGCTATTAAATTTATAAATGGTTAAAATTGGATATTTTTAATTCTAAGGAGGATTACTTTTTATTTCAATTGCTTGTTGAATAAGATCCCAATCCATGCCACACATCGGTTGTTATTTGTCAAAAATGAAACCAGTGCTCCATGTTTATGCTGATGTCATTTATAATCTAAGTTATAGAAATTTCTATATGTGATATGATCAGAATGGATGACTATTTTCTATGAAGTTAACATCTTTCTTAAACACTTCCCATTTCTATCGAATCAAAGATACCCAAAGTATCTTTTAAACACATTTTTGGTATCAAAATGCCACTAAAAGTTGCAACTTGAAGTATGTCACAGTTGCAAATTGAACTCGTTTTGAAAGCTTGCAACCTTAGAAAAGGAAAATTTTTTTTTTTTTTTTAAACAACATAAATTATAGAAAATCGTTTCCGTACAACCAAAGCATGCTTAGTCAATAGTCTTGTGTAATAAGTCAAGATAATGTAATGTTCTAACTCCTATCCCATACATTGGAAGCATGCTTTTGAATGCTCTTTAAGGATGCCCACTTTTATCCCTAAGGCATCCCTTAAATTTTTGTGATCCCAGGATCGGGCATCAAATTTAAGCATTGCATGGTACCTTTCTCGTTTTCCATTTTATCACATGCCAATCTTGATTCATTCTTTTTTATTTTTTTATTATATTAAGATATTCGTTCTATTTCTTTATTCCTTTTTTTTATATTGAGTACTGAGTAGATTAATATGTTAGAATATCTTCTCCACATAGAGTTTCTTGCATCTCTTTTCATAAAAGAAGTTTGGCTTGAGGTTTAGTCTCTCGAACTATGTTTGAATTGATTGAAAGTACTATAGAAGGCATACTTAGTACCCATAGGGTCTTTCATATCTCACAAAGCAGGGGTTAAACCCTCGACACTACAGGGATTATAGAGCTTGAAGGTTCATTAGGGTAGAGCTTGGCAAGGGGCAGCTTAAGGTTCAACAAGGAGATTGGTTTGGAATATTCCAAAGGTGTGATGCAAGGATGACCGAAGGCCAAAGTCATTATGCAGGTGTCTAAAAGCCAACGTTTGAAGTAGCGTGAAGGCTAGAGATCATGAACCAACAATGGATATAGGAGATGTCCATAGTGGAGGTTGAATCCATGCCCCCACTCCTAAAGGTGAACATTTGTATGCCTTCATTGAAGAAATTGTGGTCTCATGGATCATCGAGTGGCTTCTAAGGTAGATGTGGATGGAGAAATCTATAAGGGGTAGGGATGCTCTCACTAGGCACAATGACATACACAAATATGCATGGAAGCTAGCCTAAGAAAAGGACTCTCAAAAGTGATTAACATCAAGCTTGGTCCTAAAATGATAGTGGACGAGGAGATTATCTACAAGAACCTTCCCATTGCATGTTTTTTGTGTGAAATACAAGGCCACAGGATCAAGGACTACCATTGAAGAAATAATGCTTACAATAACAAAGACCTAGTGCAAGATAAGGCAATATCTTACCATTTCCTTCACAAGAGGCCATAAAACACGATCCCCCCCCTCCCCCTCGGTGCTCCTTGCTCCTCCCACAAGGGATGGAATCTATGAGGAGGAATACACCCTCTTGGTGAACACCACAAAGAACAACATTACATAAATATGTCCTTTAAGGGGTCGTGAAGCGGAGAGCGAACCCTAGCTCGTAGTTTCCCTTCCTCTGTCCCTTCCTTGGGGCGCACCCTCTGTGTTGTATTGAAGATCCTGTTTTGGGAGGCATGGCTAAACTCAATGATTAATCCGATCTTTGGCTCCAACAGTGTTAAAACAGGGATTGTAAGTGATGCCTTGAAAATGAGGGATAGCTTGGACTTACAGGTATTACCTAGCCCTAAATATATACCTCAGAGATAGAGTGTTCTGTCATATGTGAATGTTGTGCAATCTCAAGATCAAGGACCCTTTTTAATGTTCAATATCCAAGGTCTTCTAGGTATGCCTTTTTCTCATTCTGAAGGTAAAGAATGTAAAGGTAAAGAGAAGATGGATGGGATTTGTGAAGACATTAGGGAAACCCCCAATGTTTGTCCTTAACAAATACTTAATCTCGATCCTGAAGTAGAAGATAGGGATGTTGCACTTTGATCATTGAAAGCACCTCCTTGGAGAGTTGAAATAACCATATGTCTGAGAAAGTTGTGATTGAGCTTTGCCATGGGCCTCGGCCTGCTCAAGAAATTCTCAAGAAGTGGATGAGGGTTAACTGGGAAACTAGGGGTCTTTTTGCTAAGCATATCCAATATCTGTCCAATAACTATTTCCTTTTCTTTGTTGAAGATGATCATAATGCAATGCAGGTTATAGGTGAAGGACATTGGATCATTAGAAATACTCCAAATTCTTTTTTCAAATGGTTTCCTGGATTTAACCCTAGAGGTTCTAAAGCTACTAAGGTGCATGTATGGAGTGAATTTCCAGATCTACCAGTAGAATATTATCCATGGATAGAACAATTGGATAGTCTGATTGGTAAAGTCTTGGGTCAAAGGCCTAGAAATGGTTATTATCCTAAATGGGATCCTCAATTGTTGATTGGAGTAGACATCTCTAAGAGCATTAAACATGTGCTTGTGCATAAAAACTCAGAAGGGTGTAAACTGCATGAGCAAAAGGTTTTTTATAAAAATCTCCCTAATGCATGTTTTCATTGCTATAAGAAGGGTCATTTGATTAAAGGCTTCCCAATGTTGGTGAATAATCAAATGAAGGAGAACAAAGGTGAGAATTCTAAGAAGCAAGTTTTAGACACTATTAAAGAAGAGCAGACTAAGGAAGATCAATGGGTCAAAAAAGCCCCTAACAAGGATAGAAGGAAGACTTACCATATGGGACTAAAACCAAAAATCTTGGTGAAAGAGATAGTTAACCCCTTTCAAGTTCTTGAGGACCCTAATAATGATGTTGCTGACTCTTCAGGAAGTGCAAGTATACAACAGGTAGTTAATGGAAATTACTCTGAAAATCAGCATAAGGATTATAACAAACAAGTGGAAGAGAAAGCTTGGACCATTGTGGGTAGGAAGGGTAGCCATAAATCCCCCCCATATCAAGTAATTCTTATGACTCTTACCACTCGAATGATGATGAGGTCAATATTATGCAGTCTGATGATGAAGTGTTTATGGAACAACTTAATAAAAGTGATGAGGAAGTCATGATGCAAACAGAAACAGGTTTTCCAAATGGGACTGATGTTTGTATGTATTTAGATAGGACAACAAGTCCTATTTCTAAGGAGAAGGTTAAACCAAAAATAAAGGAAACGATTAGATCTTCTAACTCGGTTGTTAAGCCTGTCAAGCATCATAAAAAGTAATTTGTTAGGTTTTGGGTTTTCCTTTCTCTCTCTTATTGTCATGGATAACACCAAAATCATTTCCCTTAGTACGAAAGGCCTTTCTGACCCTATTAGAGGAAAAAATATTAACAATATGTTAAAAGATTCCTCTTTAGTTCCTGATTTCATTTGTTTGCAGGAGGTAAAAGTTGGTGGTTTTCAACTCAAGTCCAATCTGAAGATTGTCTCTACCTGGTCCTCTTGGTTTCATACTAATCACAATGGTAAAGGAGGAAGTGCAATTGGTATAAACTCTAATCTTAACCATCTTGTTGAAGAGGCTATGGTAAGTGACTCCAATCAATGGGTTGCCTTGAGGTTTAAAGCCCCTCTAAATTTCACTATTGTGTGTGTTTATGCTGCGAGTAACTCTTTGGATATATCTAAATTTTGGGAGGAAATTGGTAAGCTAAGTGGTGACATTATTTGAACATGTAATTTTAATATGGTTATCAACTCTATTGATAGAACTGGCAACAGTAACAATGTGCTTTCTGGTAATAAAAAACATTTAATCTGGTTAATTCCCATAATCTTTTTGACTTGTCGGTTAGTTATGGCCATACTTGGAATAACAGGAGTATTAACAATAGGTTGTCTGCTAGACTAGACAAATTTTATATGAACACTGCTAGGTATCAAGGTATATATATAATTCTTTGAAAAATTTGATCATCTACCTACTCTTCCAATTATGCTTTAAAAATTGAAATAACAACACACAGAGCCTTGTTGATATATTTAGGTAGTGATGTGTGTGAACACACTAGGACCGCCGGGGCACTTTTTTCCCTCTTTAGGAGGTTTTTTTCCCCCCAGCTTGTATATACGCCGATTGCCCTAATGGGCTACTTATCTTTGTACATTCTCTAGGAATTCATTCAGTATTGTGGTTTTGTGCTCCAAGCTTCTTCTTCTTCCTTCTGCTGTTCGCATGCTTCCGCAGATGTCTAACTCCAACAATTGTGGTTTGACAATGCTTGGTTGGTTTGACAATGCTTGGTTGGTTTGTCACTCTCGTTGAGTGCTTCAATCTCCTCATTCATAGCTTCTTTCCATTCTGATTTGGTTATGGCATCTTCATATGATCCTGGTTCTTCATTTGACAAATCTTTGGCAAGATAAAGAGAATGTTTAGTAACAAGAGATGTATCATACCCATATCTGATAGGTTTTTGCTTTCTCTTTGTGATCTTCTAATTGATTGAGTTGAAGATTCAGGTATGTCTTCAAGCTTCTTCATCTTCATGTTGCCCTTGGACTTCCATGCCTTGAACTCTTCAAGAGGAAACTCCTCTTCCAAATCATAGGGTAAGTTAACCTTCCTGCATTCATTCTCATACCAAGAATCATTTTCATCAAAGACAACATCTCTGCTTACCATGAATCCCTTATTGGAAGGGTTATAAAACCTGTAACCTTTTTTATTTAGATCATACCCAATAAAGATGCATTTTTCAGCCTTTGGATCTAGTTTACCTCTTATCTGAGAAGGAATGTGTACATATGCTACACATCCAAATATCCTGCAATGGTCTAGTGAGGGTCTCTTACCATGCCATGCTTCATAGGGTGTCATCCCATCAAGGGATTTGGATGGTAACCTGTTTATGAGGTAAGTGGCAGTAGAAACACTCTCTGCCCATAGATAGTTAGGTAACCTTTTTTCATTCAACATAGACCTAGCTGTCTCAACAATTAATCTATTTCTTCTTTCAGCTACCCCATTCTGTTCAGGAGAATACCTTGTGGTTATTTCTCTTTTGATGCCTCTGTCCTGCAAGAAGTTTTGAAACTCATTGGAGAAGTACTCACCTCCTCCATCTGACCTTAGCCTCTTCAAATTTCTTCCTGTCTGATTGTCAACTAGTGCAAGATATTTTTTAAAGCAATTAAACACTTCATCCTTGTGCTTCATGCATGTTCACCAATCATTTCTTTATAAAAACCTTGATGTTCACCCTTGCAGGAAAGTCATTCGTGTTCAACCTAGAGGTCGGTCATTGTTTGACAACTTTATTATTAGAGAAATCCAAGAAAGCCATGTTGATGATTCATCATCAAATATTGATTTATCAACATCTATGAGACAAAGTAGAATCGTTCTACATGACAACAATAATAATATACTTGATGAGAACGATAATACTCTACGTGTTGATTTTGTAGATGATGAAAAAGAACTGCCAAAAAAGGATGTTAGTCCATCAGAAGATGATGCCATCTATGACAACACATATTTAAACATAGAAAAAATAATAGAAATCATGAAAGATAAGGAAGATGAAACTATATTGATATCTTACCAAAATGATGATAATAATGAAAACACATGACTAGATTAGATAGTAGATCCCCCTCCATTCATTTGGATCAGCATGAAATGAATCCCACCATAGAGATGAACTATATTCTTGTAGGTTAGAACATCATGCTCAAGGAAAGAGCTCACGTTGTTCCCAAAGAGCTCTATAGCTTTCTAAATTGAGTTAACGATCATTAAATTGAATTATTTGAATGGGTGTCAAATAGTGGATTCCCCTTTATTCAAATGGAAAACAAGGTGAATCCCACCATAGAGATGTAAAAATGTTCCTTCAAGTTAGAACATGAAAATTAAGGGTATGGCTATAATTTTGTATATAGCTTTTTTTTTCGAAGACAGAAATGTCTCTCATGTTTGTATGCATTTGTGTGATACGTGTGTATGTATATGGATATGATATATATATATATATATATATATATATATGTGTGTGTGTGTGTGTGTGTATATGCATATGCGTATTCATGTGTGTTTTATGTATGCATGTGTTAGTATGCACACATGAATATGTGTGTGCATGTGTGTGATATATGTCTATGTATATGCATGTGTGTGTGATGTGTATGTATCTACATGTGTGTTTTACATATATGTATGTGTATTTTCATGATGTGTATTTACTTATATATGTATTAAGGTCCTCCTTGATGTATAAAGACATCTCCCTAGCAAGTGGTAAAATCTTTTCGCAAATAAATACACAATGAAATCTACATCAGAGCATACTACATTTGTATATATGTACATTTGTATATACTTGTCTTGTATATTCTTATATCTAGAATCCTATTATACTTGCTATTAGTTTTTAGATTTTGTTATTTTATGGTCCTCATTGATTTCAATAGTCAATGATTTGTGTTCCAATGTAGGTGACGTGTTTGTAGTTTAGGATGAGGGTTATTGAAATTAACGTATCAATGATAAGAAGAGGACTAGATTATATATATATATATATATATATATATATATATATATATATATATATATATATATATATATATATATATATATATATATATATATATATATATATATATATATATATATATATGTATATGTGTGTGTGTGTGTGTGTGTGTGTGTTGGATGGTTTCAATAACCTCATCTTCAATTGTGAATGCGTCACTTAAATTCAACATTTAATCTACATATGTATTTGTTGGAGTTAGACGTCTGCGGAAGCACGCGAACAGCACAAGGAAGAAGAAGAAGCTTGGAGCACAACACACAAGACTGAATGTATTACTAGAGAATGTACAAAGATAAGTAGCCCATTAGGGCAATCGGCGTATATACAAGCCGGGGGAAAAAAACCTCCTAAAGAGGGAAAAAAGTGCCCCGGCGGTCCTAGAGTGTTCACACACATCACTACCTAAATATATCAACAAATCCCCCCTGGGAGTGATGCGGTGAACAAGGAGCTGGCACTCATGTATAAGGAAGTGCCAAGCTATGTGGAAATCACTCCACAAAAGGAAGTAAGCCCAAAGCTTTGCGGAAAGCTTCAAACTTCTCCCTAGGCAGAGCCTTCGTGAAAAGGTCTGCAATGTTCTCCTGCGTGGGCACATATGCCAAGCTGATCTCCCCAGCAGAGAACCTCTCCCTGACATAGTGATAATGCACCTCAATGTGCTTAGTGCGAGCATGGAACACAAGGTTCCTCGCAACTGCCAATGCGCTCTGACTGTCAGTGAAGATGGTGGTGGTAGAAGACTGGCCAACACCCAAATCAGCCATAAGGCGTCTGAGCCACACACACTCAACAGTCGCTGTGAAAGCTGCCCTATACTCAGCCTCACAACTGGAAGTGGCCACAGTAGGCTGCTTCTTGCTCAACCAAGATATACATGAGCTACCAAGCATGAAGCAAAAACCACTGGTGGACACACGAGTGTCATAGCAACCAGCCCAATCTGAGTCAGAAAAAGCATGCAAATCTGGCGGTAGTGATCCCCCCTTGGGATAAAACAACCCAAGTAGCCGAGTACCACTCAAGTAGCGAAAGATGCGCTTAACCGCTTTCCAATGCGTGACTCCTGGGCAATGCATAAACCTGCTCATCTGTGAGACAGCAAACTGAATATCTGGCCGAGTAATGCATAAGTAAATCAAGCATCCAACGGCCTGCTGATAGAGAACAGCATCAAATGCATCTCCAGCATCATGAAGACTCAATCGTAAACCTGTCTCCATAGGAGTGGCAATAGGCTTACAGTCTTCAAGGCCAAAACGCTGCAATAATGTGTCAATATAGTTCGTTTGACACAAAGCCATTCCACCATCAACTTGCATAAACTGAATGCCCAAATAGTGATGCAAATGCCCCAAATCAGACATCTCAAATGAGGCATGCAAATCAGCCTTGAAATCAGCAATATGCTTCTCAAGAGGACCAGTGAGCAGCATGTCGTCTACATAGACAACAATGATCAGAAGCACATCATTAGCACGCTTAACATATAAGGTGCTTTCAGTTGGACTGTTCTCAAAACCATGTGCAATCAGATAGGCATGTATTTTCTCATACCAAGCACGTGGTGCTTGCTTTAAACCATATAACGCCTTCTTTAACCTGCACACCTGGTTTTCATGCCCTTTCTGCACAAAGCCACGGGGCTGAAAAACGTACACTTCTTCATGCAAGTCACCATTCAGAAATGCTGTTTTAATGTCCAACTGATGTACATCCCAACCATGATGGGCTGCAAGTGCACAAATGCTCCGAACAGTAGTCATACGGCATGTAGGTGCAAAGGTCTCATCAAAATCAATGCCTCTTTCCTGCGCATAACCCTTTGCAACAAGCCTAGCCTTATACCTGTCAACTGTACCATCAGGTTTACGCTTCAGCTTGTATACCCACTTAGTGCCAATGGCCTTCTTGCCAGGAGGCAAGTCACATAAAGACCATGTACCATTCTTCATTATAGCATCATATTCAGATTGCATAGCAGCCATCCATTTTCTGAATTTTGTGCTTCATCAAAAGAAACAGGCTCATTCTCATCACAGAGACTAGATGCAGCCATAGCATAGCAATCTGATGCAAAGGAGGTACTATGAGAGCCTGAACGAGTACGATATGACAAAGGTGCATCTAATTTGCTGTCACGCAAAGTCTGCACCAGCCATTTTGGCATAGTTTTTGCCTGTTCAATATCAGCTCTCTCATCAACAAGTGCATCATGTAAATCTGCATCAGAAATGGAATGATCTGCATCATCATATGAAACCTGCAAAGGCTGAGAAGTTGCCTCATTAGGACCAGCGCTAGCCTGTCCACCTGTAAAAAGAGGCATCAAAGTATCATACATGTCTTTGGAGCTAACAGATGTCTCCTTAGTACATGAAAGCAATGGCTGAATAACATCTTCCACAAAGACAACATCACGGCTAACCAGAATGCGTTTAGTCTGTGGATGATACAGACGATAGCCTTTACTTTCAGAACTGTACCCAAAAAAAATACATTTTACTACCTTATCATCCAATTTTCTACGATGTTGTTCAGACACTAATGCATATGCCAAACAACAAAAAACACGCAGATGAGCAACAGATGGCTTGCGGTCATGCCAAGCCTCATATGGAGTGATGGACTGCAACGCTTTGGTGGGACACCTGTTCAGTACATATGCTGCACACATGACAGCCTCAAGCCAGAAACTATGTGGTAAAGCCTGACTTTTGACCATGCACCTCGCCATCTCCATGAGTGACCTGTTCTTTCGTTCAGCAACTCCATTCTGTTGAGGTGTATACGGCACTGTACACTGGTGTTTTATCCCACGTTCAGCCAGAAATGCATTAAAATCTGAAGACATATATTCCCCCCCTCGATCAGAACGGAGGGTGCCCATTTTACATGCTGACAGATTTTCAGCCAAAACCAAAAACTGTTTAAAGCACATGAACACTTCGGACTTTGCTTTGAGTGGATATACCCATGCATGCCTGGAAAAATCATCAATGAAAGTCACGAAGTAAAGGTAATTTCCAAAAGAGGGTGTCTGCATAGGACCACAGACATCACTATGTACAAGCTGCAATTTCTGCATAGCCCGAACTGAACCATCTTTTGGAAAGGAAGAACGTTGCATTTTGCCCAAAATACAGCCTTCACAAACATGTTTTCCAGGTGCCTCAAGTTTGGGCAAAGAGGACACCATTTCAGATTTCTGCAGGCGTAACAAACTAGCAAAATTCAGATGACCAAAGCGTGCATGCCAAAGCTTTGCATCTGACATAGCCTGAGAATCATGAACTGCACATGCGGAATCATTCACAGATCTTTCATAGTCTATGAGCTTATACAGCCCACGACATAAAATGCCAGAAGCAATAATCACATCGCCATTTGAGAGATCATGGATTGTACACCTGTCATCAACGAATTTGACAACCAAGCCAATCTTGGCTAATGCAGAAACTGATAACAGGTTCTTTTTGATCCCTGGCACAAATAAAGCATCTGACAAAGTGAAAGAACTACCATCAGCAGTAGTCAGAATGATCTTACCAACTCCCATAACAGGATAAGAGGAGTTATTGGCGCATGTGACAGTATTCCCTGTAGGGGCAGGCTCGAGTGAAGAGAAGAAACTGCGCTGCGAGGTAATATGTTTGGTCGCCCCACTGTCAAAGTACCAAACATCTGAGTCTACTGCAGACATGCACTGATCATGAGAAGATGGGTCAAAACTGCAGACAGTAGTAAACGCCCATTCTTCTTCCTGCACAAGATTTGCAGACTCTGTTTTTGGTGTAGAGGCCTCTGCAACAACCATTCCAACCTCTTTCTTCTTTGCCTCTTTAGCAGCCAGTTTTGGACAGTTCTTTATAATATGATCATTTCCTTTACAGTACTTGCAGAACAATTTCTGCTTTTCTGATTTCTTCTCATCTTTATCCTGGTTCTTCGATTGTGCAGCATTTGCAGATTTTTGCTTACTAGTAGAAGAGCTCCATTTTCCTTTGCCCTTCTGACTAGCTAGGAAAGCTTGATCTGCAACACGCATAATGGACCTGTTCTGCCTGGACTGATCTTCCTGCAACAGAACAGAGACTAATTCCTCAAATGACAAGGCATTCGGATTGCCTTTCATCATCAATCGAAGAGTAGAGGCAAAACTCTGATATGAATCAGGAAGGCCATTCAGAACGGTCTGCACAAGTGAGCTATCTAGTATAACCTCATCAGTAGAAATCAATTGTTCCTTCAGGTCTTTGATCTTTGTAAGAAAATTGTCCATCGAATCACCTTCATTCATGTGCTCACTCTCCAACTGTTTTCGGAGGTAAGCAACATGAGCCTCATTCCTAGCCTGGTACAAAGTGGTAAGTGTATCCCAAGCATCCTTTGTTGTTCTGCAAGAGCGAATATGAGGAATAATGGCACGTTTGACAAACAAAGCTATCAATGCATGTGCCTGGGCATCTCTGCCATCCCAACGAATCTGCTCTGCAGTAGGTGCAACAGAAACAGCAGCACGAACAGGAATCTGCGGAATATCATCTTCGACACCATCTTCATCAGCTCCAACACCTGTACATGTCGCATCATATAAGCCCATAATGGGTAGTTGGTACCATCCAACTTATCCTCAACAACCAACATACGGAATACATCACTGTTTTCAGCCATGGCCGGTGACTAAAATACCTTGATGCAGAAAATTGACTGTATCTCAAAAAGTTGAACAGAACTGCCCAGACGAGTTCTGCTAGACCTGTAGCAGACTTCGAGACGCTTAAACTGGCGAACAGAAACTGGTATATACCTTTGGCACAAAAGGATGAAATAGCCTGCACAAGCACTGCGATAGTGCGTTCGGAGGCCGAAACGAGCTCAGATCGCGATTTCGGCACCACAGAACGAAGCTGTTTTGATCTCGAAAACACCCTGAGTATGCTCACCAAATTTTGTGCGAATCTGAGACTGCAAACGGAGGAGTGTCGACGGCGCCCTAGAAGAAGCAACGACCTGCTCTGATACCAATTGTTGGAGTTAGACGTCTGCGGAAGCACGCGAACAGCACAAGGAAGAAGAAGAAGCTTGGAGCACAACACACAAGACTGAATGTATTACTAGAGAATGTACAAAGATAAGTAGCCCATTAGGGCAATCGGCGTATATACAAGCCGGGGGAAAAAAACCTCCTAAAGAGGGAAAAAAGTGCCCCGGCGGTCCTAGAGTGTTCACACACATCACTACCTAAATATATCAACAGTATTATGGTCCTCATTGAATCAAGTAGCTAATGATTTTTGTTGAATTTAAGTGATGCATCCATATATATATATATATATATATATATATATATATATATATATATATATATATATATATATATATATATATATATATATATGTATGTGT
>CM035419.1:54721701-54724201 GCA_020310875.1 Ceratopteris richardii | reverse complement strand
AGGAAGACTTTTTACCTTGAAGATTCAAGGTAATGTTGGTCATGCCTTGTTCACTTATGGAGGACATAAGATTTCTGAGTTAGATCTTTGGCATAAAAGGCTTGGACATTTTAATGAAAGAGGTATTAAGGATATGGTTAACAATGGTTCAGTTCCTGGATTGCCTAATGTTGCAGGTCAACATATGACATACATATGTGAGGCATGTCAATTAGGTAAGGCTCATAAGCAATCTTATTCCAAGCATGGTTTTATGTATTCAGAAAAGCTTGAATTGGTACACATAGGTGTGGGGACCATCAAAGGATTTCAGTATCAATGGTTCAAGATATTATGTGATTTATGTTGATGATGCTACCAGGTGGATCACTATCTATGTGATCAAAGATAAATCAGAGGTATTTAATACATTCAAGCGTTATCATGTGTATGTAGAAAGAATTACATGTCAAAAGTTGAAGAGACTAAGGTGAGATGGAGGGGGAGAGTATTTCTCTAATGAGTTCAGTGATTACTTATGGAATGCAAGTATAAAAAGGGAAGTTACTTGCAGGTACTCTTCTCAACAAAATGGTGTAGGAGAAAGGAGAAATAGAACTCTTGTTGATTTTGCAAGATCCATGATGAAGGAGAAAAATTGCCCAAATTATTTGTGGGCTGAGGCTGTAAATACAGCTACATATTTGGTCCATAGGTTACCATGTAAAGCTTTGCAGGATATGACACCATATGAGGCATGGTTGGGTAAGATACCTACCTTAGATCATTGCAAAGTTTTTGGTTGTTTAGCCTATGCATATGTGCCATCTCAATTGAGGCAGAAATTGGAATCTAAGGCAGAAAAGTATGTTTTCATTGGCTATGATGACAAGCAAATGGGTTATAGGTTGTGGAGTCCATCCACAAAACAATTCCTTGTGTCTAAGGATGTTACATTTGATGAGCAAGGTACTTGGTATGCAGGTACAATCAATATTCATGCAAGTGATGAAGAAGTTGTGCATCAGAAGAAAGGTAAATCAAAGGTTTAGATATTTGATGAAGAAGAGAATAATGAAGTACAGGTTGAAGTTGAAGAAGTGCCAAGGTTTGATCCAGAATGTGATGAACCAGAAACTTCAAGAAGTGGAGAACTCAGAAGGTCATCAAGACATAAATGGCAACCTACAAGGTATAGCTATGACACTTCTTTTTTGGCTACTAAATATTATGTTTATATGGTGAAAGCAGATGAAGACCCTTCTACATATGAAGAGGCAAAAGGTAAGGAAAATTGGGAGAAAGCTATGCAGGAAGAGTATGATGCATTGATAGAAAATGAGACTTGGGATTTGGTTCCTAAACCAAATAATCAGAAGATTATTGGATGCAAATGGGTCTACAAGACAAAGAGGTATGGAGATGGAAGTGTGTCTAGGTATAAAGCTAGACTTTTTGTGAAAGGGTTTGCTCAGACATATGGAATAGATTATGATTAGACCTATAGTCCTATGGCAAATATGACAACCATCAGGACACTCATAGCCATTGTTGCATGTAAAGGTTGGAAATTATGTCAATTAGATGTGAAGAATGCTTTTCTTAATGGTTATATTTCAGATGATGTTTTCATGGAGCAACCAGAAGGATTCAAAGATAAAAGGTATCCAAATCATGTATGTAATCTCAAGGGAGCTTTGTATGGTTTGAAGCAGGCCCCAAGGGCATGGAATTATAGACTTGTAAAGTTCTTGAAGAAACCTGATTTCCAAGTATCTAAAGCAGATAGTAGCTTGCTTGTCAAAGCAAGTGATGATGGGTTCATTTACATGTGCATATATGTTGATGATATAATCCTTACAGGTACAGATGAGAAGCGCATACAAAGCCTCAAGAAGCAAATGGAGAAAGAGTTCAAGATTAGTGACTTGGGAGACTTGTCATATTTCTTGGGCATGGAGATCTCATATACTCAACATGGACTTTATGTTACTCAAGAAAGGTATTTGAAGAACTTGTGGATCAAGCTTAAAATGGATGATTGCAGGGTAGCTCCTACTCCAATGGAGGTGAATCACAAATTGAGCAGATATGGAGAAGAAGAATTTAAGGAAATGAAATTGTATCAACGTCTGATTGGTAGTCTTATCTATGCAACTCTAACTAGGCTTGATTTGTCATATGCAGTTGGTGTGTTGTCTCAGTTCGTGCATTGTCCTATGAAAGAACATTGGATTGCAGGACAAAGAGTGTTGAGGTACATTAAGGGTACACTCAAAGAAGGTTTGTATTATGGTTTTACATCATATACAAACATCAAGATATATAGTGATACAGATTGGGTAGGTAATCCTGATGATAAGAGATCAACATATGGATACTTTTGTTATGTGGGAGATAAGCTAATCTCTTGGTGTTCAAGAAGCAACACAGAGTTGCTTTATCATCCACAGAGGCAGAATATAAAGGTATGGTTGAAACTGCAAAGGACGTCATATGGCTAGAGACTCTTATGAAGAGT
>CM035419.1:54601701-54716701 GCA_020310875.1 Ceratopteris richardii | reverse complement strand
AATTCGGATAGAACCCAACAATTATGGAAAACTAGGAATCTTCACATTGTAGTAGGAAGCCTATACAATCAAGATTCTAGTGGACTTGTGCTGAGGTCTGTAGAGGAGGATGAACAAGAAACTTGGTTGAGACTTGTACAAGAGCTAAAAAGGTTAGGAGTGTATTGGCCAGGGATGCATAAAGATGTTCATTCACATGTAACAAATTGTCCCACCTATTAAGAGGAAGAACCAGAGGAGAAATCTATGCTATGCTATTCCACAATAGCACCTAGATGGAGTTTACCTTTAGTGAACTAATGTTCCTTATACACTCTATGAGTGGGGACACAACACATGGAGTGAACGATCGCAAGAGGCATCCTTTGATTTTGAAGCCACTCATGAAGCTGAAATATTGGAGTTTCCTCTAGAATCGGCTATTAAGGCTCGAGGACAATGGTTCAGAGATGAGAATCCCTTCAGCAAGCTTTTTTTCCTTATCATTATTAAAATAATGGATAGACAGCATCAATTCCCTGTGATAACCCAAGACTTTCGAATTTTGCATGAAATATCAAGGATAGTGGATGTCAAGACACAAGGCCTATTTGAAGCTTCCTATTTACAAAGGAGGCTTTCAAAGATGTATGCAAGTCATGAATATGCTGCATCCAATAGTGGATAATCCATCCATTCCTGAAGCTATAGTATTAGATCAAAATGGAGAGTCACAGACTATTCGATTCACACATGAGCTGATCAAGACAGCATTTGGCTGGACCAAGGATGCTCTCAGTGATCTCAAGGATGAATGCCATGAGGCTAAGAAAAGAACATTCTTGGACATTAATAGAGTTGATATTGAAGAAGAAGTAAGACTCATGCATCAACACTTATCTTTTCACAATATGCATCGATACACAACTCCACAAAAAGTGGTAGTACAATTATTATCCCATGCATTCAACCAAATTTGGAACCAAATCAATCTGACCCCATACATTCAAGAGCGGATATTTGAAGCTAAAAATCAGTGGGGACACAAGAAGTTCTTAAATGGAAGCTCTTCTTTGACATTACTTATCTATCAAGCATTTGACATGAAGGAATGTTTACAACCTATAATATCAAGGGCTGAAATGTCAAAATATGTGAAGGCCACCATTGTACGAAAGAAGAGGAAAGGTTTTGCAATAGTGGAGGAAGTTGGCAGTAGCTCAAGAACCACCATGAGAGGTGCAAAACGAGCTCGAGAGGCAGAAGCATCTGACACCCCCCCAATCTAAGAGAATGCATGAACTCTCGAAGGTATCATTAACAACAACACTAGCCATTACAAGAAGGGATCTCTCCATATCTTTAGAAGCCATGCTTATATGAGAGGTCAAGTCAACCGTACAATTCAAGGACACCATTACCATCAGTCAAGTAAGGAACAAAGACCATCACAAGCAACCAAGAATGTATCACAACAAGAAAGCTATAAAGAACTGGGGTTAAATGATTCAAGCTCAGAAGATGAATCATCCCAAGGCCATGATACACTTAATATTGATATACACATAGATGAGCATGCAGTAGAACATTCAGCAGAAAAGGAAAGTGAGCAGAGGGTAGAAGTCTAGTCTTTGACTATAGAACCACAACCAAGAGGACACACCATCCAATTGAATGAGCAAACAAGAATATCTCTCAAGGAACTATCACACCCCAAGTCCAAAACTATAATACATCCAAAGCAGGAGCAAGACATCAACGAGGTACAAGAGGAACAAGAGCCCACCTTACCAATCCAAGTGGTTGCTAAACCATCACCCTTGGATGTGGTGGCCGATCCTCAAAAAGCACCCTTTGAGGAACCTGAAACACAAGAATGAGAAAGGATCCGGATGTGCACCTAAACTTGAAGAAAAATACTTTTAGTTATACTCGATAGGAGTTCGAAGCCGCCGATCCCATTTGGAGGAGAAAAGTTTTGGAGAAAAATCCAACATTGCGGGTGCATTGGTAGGAAGCACCATATTTACTTCAAGTCAATCCAGCTTTTTGTCCTATGCCATGTCGAGGATTGTTAGAGGAAGCATTTTTTTGAAGGAAAACTATTTGTAAAATGTTAAAATTTGTAGAAATATTTATACAAATGATGTAAAAATTCAGGAAGAGTCTTCCTCATGTAAAATAGGATCATATTGTATTTTTCCTAGAATTTTTGGAAGCTCTTAGATAGCATATTTTTAGAATAGAAGGTGAAAAAGACCAAAATTCAAGTGTGAAAAGGGACACTTGAAAAAGTATAAAAGTTAATTTGTTCTATTTTGAAGAGGTTGGTTGTATTATTTTGATGCTATCCAAGTACTGTGAGAGCTTTCCTATAGAAAATCGTGTTTTCTCCTTTCATGATCTTTCTCTTGATTTGTTCGGTCTTATCATTGTGTAATCCATGGAATTTGTGAACTTTCCTTGTGTATTTCTGAGTGAGGTGAATGAAGATGGATGATTCTCAGTGTATTGAGTAAGAAAGTGCAGAAGAACAAAGCTGAAATTTGAAATTCTCAATTTTTACAGAATCACGATTGTCTCATCTGTGTGATACAGGTACTATTTTTGAAATTTGACTTCATATTTGTATTCTAGTGTCAAAATGGCACACTTTAGGCACAAAGATCATTGAAAATGCTGTTGTAGAACTCAAGATAATCAAAACCCTAGATATTTCCTTCCTTCTTCATAAATCTCTCAGAAAAACAGTCATCTCAACTATTATTCTTGGATTCCATTAACTAGAAGGGGTTGTGGTCTTTACATACTTCCCAGATTGAAAATTTAAAGATGTGTAGTTGATCTTTTGTGCTATAATGATTGGAGAGGAAAACTCCAAAGGGGAACAACAAACATTTTTTGGCGCCGTTGCCGGGGAACAAAGCAAAAGCTTCATTAAAGTCTTGGACCTTGCTGGATCTTCCATTGTTGATGGTATTTGAACACATTGAAAAGGAACTATTCTATAATCAAGAAAGAAAAACTAAAAAGGTAGGTTTCTTTGCTTGTCCTTTGGTAAAAGAAAGCATGAATTAACCTTTTGAGATAAAGAAGTTGTGAAATTTTTGCAAATTGATACTTGCTCATACCTTTTAAGAGTAAAGTGCAGGTGTGTGAACGAAAATTGAATCAAGATTGTTAAAGGAAAGATAAAATGTGATTATATTTGCATAAGTAGATTGCTTTTTGACCAAGTACCAAGCAAAATTTGTCAAATCTTGGAAAAAATGACATGGTTGCAATGAGGAAAGTCAAGTAAAGTTTCTATGTGCAAATTGATTGATCCATTTGTTTATCCAAGGTAAAATAATAGTCTTGATAAAAGATTCATTTGTCACTTGAAAAAAAAGTGTTGAGTTTATCTTTTCATAAATTGATACTTGTACTTCTTAACACATATTTCCTTGAAAAGATCTACTTCCAAACTGATTAGATTGCAAGCATAAAAGAGTATAACCAATCATGAGACAAAATATCAATGGATCTTGAAACAAGAAAACCCTAAGTGAAGTGTTTTCCTTGTTTTAGGGATTAAAGTACTAAAAAAATTCATAAAATCTATAAAAATTCAAACAAATTTCTTTTTACTAAGAAAAATTTACAGAAGGTTTGGTGTTGAATGGTGGAAGAGGAATAGTGAAAATAAAATCCAGAAATTTAAACAAACACAAAAAATATTTAAGAGTAAAAGTTGCTGTTAATTTTTTCAAAATTTTAATCTCTTTGAATGGGTTTGGTGGTGTATGCAGGTGACAATTGATCTAGAGTTGGTGAAGAACCTTGGAGAAGACTGGGAGGAAAGAAAACTCAAAAAGTGCAAAAGTAGGGAAGTTCATAGAAAACACGATTCTCAACTCAAAATCACGATTTTTAGTAAGATAAAGAAATTGACTTAGTTGCACTATTGGGTATTAAGGTAAGAAATTTTAAAAGGTTTCATAAGTTGCATAAGTGAAGGAAATCAAAATTTCAAAATTTTGGTAAGAATTGAGCATCAAGTGATCAGATTTGAAAATTGGACACTAAATCACGGTTTTCATCAGTAGAGAAAAGCGGGCAAATTTTGTTGGAAGGGATAAGATTTTTTAAATAAAACAACAAAAATTATAAAAGAACAAGAATCATAAAGGTGGGAACTCAAAATTGTGAAAATCACTCACAATCGTGATTGTCTGAAGTCTATAAAAGCCTAAAATCTCAAAAAAACCATTCATTTGAGTGAGAGAGTGAGTGGGAAGAGCTGTCAAAATCGCAACTTCTTGCAATCACAAAGGTTTTGGACAACTTTTGATCAAGCTACAAGGTAATTTTTCTTAACATTAAATTTCTACATATTTTCAAGCTAGAAATAATGGATAGGGATTGAAAATACTGAAAATCATTGAAAAACTTGGAATCGCGATTTTCATTACTTTTGAACCTTTTGTAGGAAAAATTGTCATTTTGTTGGAAGTTCTTCATTGCATGTTATTATTTTGTAAAGGCACTTCTAAATGTGGGATAAGAAATCAAAAAATCAAAAAATAAAAAATTTACAAGAAGTTGCATAGAATCACGATCCTGTGACCAAACACAAAATCGCAATTCCCAGAATATGATTTTCATTAGAAAATCGTGTTTTTAACGATTGTGAGCAATCACGATTGTTAGGGAACACACGATCGTGACAAACACAATTCTCTTCACAAAATCGTGAGAAACACGATTCTCTTCACAGAATCGTGACAAACACGATTCCCTTCACAAAATCGTGACAAACACGATTCCCTTCACAATAATTCCCTTCACAGAATCGTGTCAAACATGATTCCCTTCACATAATTGTGACAAACACGATCCCTTCACAAAATCTTGACAAACACGATTCCCTTCACAGAATCGTGACAAACACGATTCCCTTCACAAAATCATGTCAAACACGATTCCCTTCACAGAATCGTGACAAACATGATTTCCTTCATAGAATTGTGACAAACATCATTCCCTTCACAGAATCGTGAAAGACACGATTCCCTTCACAGAATCGTGACAGACATGATTCCCTTCACAGAATCGTGATAAACACGATTCCCTTCATAGAATCGTGATAGAGACGATTCTCTTCACAAAATCGTGACAAACACGATTCCCTTCACAGAATCGTGACAAACACGATTCCCTTCAGAGAATTGTGACAAACACGATTCTCTTCACAGAATCGTGACAAACACGATTCTCTTCATAGAATCGTGACAAACATGATTCCCTTCACAGAATCGTGACAAACACGATTCTCTTCACAGAATCGTGACAAACACGATTTTCTCTTTTTTATTTTTTCTCACAGAATTGTGAATAATTGAATGATTTTGAGATCTGGTAATAAATTGCTTATACCTAATAAACAAGAGTTAAAAAGGAAAGAGATAGAGTTAGAGTGAGGTGTATTACAAGAAAGGGATTTGGGTGAGACAAACAACATGGAGAACTTAAATGAGACAAATGAAACACAAGAAGCTAGTGACTTTAGAAATATCTTCAAGTACATGTTCACTAAAGGTTTGGAGATTATGTGTATCAAGATGGTATGCATAAGTTCCTCATTAGGATAAGAAACTTAGAAATTCCCTTAAATATAATGCTAGTGGCACAATTTAAGGATGGTAGATATGAGGATAGACAGGGATGTGTGTACATATTTTCACAAGATCCAGAGAACTCTAATGACTTAAGGCAGTGTGCAGACAAGAGACCTTGGGAACAAAACCTAGGGCAACCAGACTTGCCAAGACAAAATGAAAATTACACTTCTACTAAACAACAACGAGGAAGGAGATTACACACTTCTGCAAATCCTTTTGAAAGAGAAGCTGAAGGAATGAATGATTTTCCCATCAGAAAAAGACATCAGTGGAAAAACCATGGAAGAATGCTTAGGCCCTATCAAGTAGCAAAATGCATGAAGAATCAATATGAAGGGCATTCTGATCCTCATGCTCATGCTGCAAAATTTAGAAAATTAATTAGGGCAGAAGAAGTAGAGGATTACAAAGTACAATTTGAAGCATTTGGTCTAGCCCTAACTGCACATGTATTATCTTGGTTCATTCCATTGAGAAAGGAAATGTATCCAGATATTGAATCCTTCCTTGAAGCATTTATAGGGAAATTCTCCAAAACTGGAATTAAACATAGTACAGCTACCCTGATACATAGTTTTAAACAACAAAAAGATGAAAATGTCAGAGAGGCTACTAGGAGATTCAAGCAATACATTGATAGATGTCCAAGAGAAGAGGTACCTTCAATGGCAAGACAAGTGTCTTTGTTCATAGAAGGACCGAGAAGTGCACAATTAAGAACCTTGGTATATTATAGGAGATGTCCTGATCTAGGAGTTTGTGTGAAAGAGGCAATAGAATTAGAGGATAACAGAGGACAAGATTTATTAGCATTTGATCAACCAAGAACAAATGAAGATAAAATTCCACTAGCAGAAGAATTAGCACAAGCCATTGCTAAAGCCCTAGAAGTTAACACCAAGAAAAATTTGATAAACACCAGAATATCAACCAATAAGAAGTGGGGAGAGCCATTTGGTTCAAAAATGTCCTTATCATAAACCACAACATTTGCAAGATAGGAAAACACTCAAATATTATACTTTAGAAAGAAAACGGACAAACCATACTAGAGAGGAGTGTTTCTACAACAAAAAACCCATCAAAGAAAGGGAATTTATGAACCAACACAACTTACAAAGAGAATCTCGATTTGTTGAGCAACCAAGACCTATACTTGGACAATAACAACCATTACCAACAAATGTAGTACCCGTAAAATACACATGAGTTGAAGAAGAAAGCATGAGACTCAGATCATCTTACAGAGATGATTACCATTTGAGTGAAGAATATGAGGAAGATTGGGAAGGATATGAACAGAGAGAACCAGAACTGCAAGCCTTGGACTTGGGAAATGGGAGAATTGAAATGGACACAACCACATTCATGTACATAACTAATAATTACATGTCCAATTAGAAACCCCAATTCAAAGGAGGCTAGAAGATAACTTGTTATAGATCCGGGGGGGGGGGGGGGGACATTTCATTAGAGACTGTCCACAACCTCCAACACTAAGAATAGAAGGACCCTATTGTAAGGATTATGGTAGGGAACACTTAATAAGGGATTGCCCAAGAAACCCTCAAAAACAACAGAACACATCTAGTAACATACCATTAAAAACAGTTAACATAATGGAGCAAGAAGAATTGAGTGATCACGATCAAGCAACTGTAAATGCTATAACAAGAGCACAAGCTAAACAACAAGAAATAAAAAAGGAGACACACACAGAGCATCATAAGAAAAATCCATTTCCAAAAGAAAATAAAAACAGACAAAAAGGAAGATGGGAAAGAAAGCTGAGAATGGGTAAAAATTTGGAAGAAGAAACTATGGAACATCCAAACGATAGCCAACTACAAAATACACAGACTCAGGAAGAGGCAAAAAGTTCACAAAGTCTAGAGACTCTGATAAGAGCATACAAAGGAAGAATTCAAGATGGACCAAACCCTACATATCATGTGATGGCATATCCTATGCCAGATTTAGAGGATGAAAGAATGCAAAGATGTGAACAAATCATACAGGAAGCACAACTTAAGATTGGGGAAATAGACAATCATCAAACAACAATTGAAGGGTCAAATGTAACAGAAACCAGGAAACATCTTAATCAGGAAGATAATTCACAAATAACCTTCCAAATCAATCTAGACAAACACTGTACAATTCTATATCAAACCACAATGGAAAAATTGGTAAAACAAAATCCTCATTTACAACATAATCTGAAAACTAGGGAAAGAAAGTCAAAGAGTCTAGATCCACAACAACAAGAATTGGAAGAATTGTGGTACATACCTATTGACAAAATATGAGGATATTGTGAAGGAGAAGAAGGGAACTCAACTTTGAAAATACAATTTGGTGATAATCATGCTAAGGCCATATTAGATAGTGGATCCGGAGTGGCAATCATGACTAAACAAACTTGGGAGAAATGGGGGTAGAATAAGCTAATACCCACTAAAATGAGATTACAACTTGCGGACGGACTGTTTGTTGTTAACCTTTGGAGTTGTCCCCTCCAAGCATTTAGCATAAAGAATCAACAATACATCTTATTTTTGTCAATTCTGGAAGTATACAAGAGACCACAGCCCCTTCTAGATGATAGAATCCAAGAAATAAGAGAAAAATGACTAGATTTCTGAGAATAGTGAAAATGAAGAGGAATTTCTAAGGTTTGGATTATCTTGAGCAAATCTCCATCATTTTCAATAATCTTGGTGTCTAAAACATGTTATTTTCTCAGTAGAATACAACCATTCAGTCAAAACTAAAAAATGATACCTGTAACCCTCAGACGAGACAATCACGATTTTGTGAAAACAGACGATTTTCATCTCCAGCACCATTCTTCATTAATTTCTCACTCAATACATCAACAATCAACTCTCTTCATACATATTCAACAGAAATACACAATAGAAGCTCACAAATCTCCATGGATACACATAGAATAGACTCAACAAATCAAAGAGATCACACAAAAGGAAGAAACACGATTTTCAGCAGGAAACTTCTCTCTTCACTTGGATAGCATCAATTACAAATAACCAACCCTTTCATAATAGAGGAAATTGTCTTTTATACATTTTCAAGTGTCCCTTTTCACACTTGAATTTTGGTCCTTTCCTCTTTTATTCTAAAAATATGCTATCTAGGAGTTTCCAAAAATTCTAGAAAAATTACATAAGATTCTACTCTACATAAGGAAGACTCTTCCTTATTTTTACATCAGTTGCATAAATAGTTTTACAAGTTTTTGGCATTTTACAATTGTTTTCCATAAAAAATGCTTCAAAAAATTACTCCTTCCAACATTCTTCCCCTCCTAGACCTTTTGGCTCCTGACAAAAGACATTCCTGCTCATATATTCCAAATGCTCTCTTCACTTCTTCTTTCTTTGATAGACCTGTGACAGTAGGTCATGGCTTCTCCTTTCAGTAACATTCAAGTTGTTTACCATTTCAAACAGTGCTTTCCTCCACTACACAGCAGCCTTTGGTTTATCAAGTACATCCTTTTTCAAGTATTCTGTGTAGGCAGCTTCATATGCAGTGAGTCGAGACTTTGTGACTATAGACAAGTTTCCAAATATCTCTGATTCTCTTTCAAAAAACCCATAATCAAATGCATCTTCAAAAATTTGTAGATAATGGCTGCCCAAAAATATTATTCTGCTATAATAAGCCATCAAACATATCCTGTCAGGTGTTTCACTAAGATCAAATAATAACGCATCAATAGGTGAATTAAAGCCAATATAATTTAGGATTCTGACATCTGTATCTGTATAGGTTTCTATGCATGCCAAAATTTAGTCTCATTACTCTGATTAGTAGAATACATGCTGGGTCATTAACATCTTTATATGTGGCTATGACAGATTCAGCTGTATCCACCATATACTTCTTTGTAGGCCATGTTCCTGCCTTTCGACCTGCTATCTTTGGAAAGTTCAACCATTTAGATGGAAGTTGCCCTTCTTTCCTTCTTTCCCAGAAAACTGTCCACTCTCTTCTCCTTGCTACTGGACAATATGCTGGATTAATCTTGAACTGAATAGGTGCTTCCTTCCATATTTTCTTGCACTCTTTATTTGCATCCAACCATCTATCCCTCCATTTGGGATTAGCTTTCTCAAATAACTCTTTGGACACATTGATATCTTCTTCATATTCTAGATATTTAGTTGGAGGTAATCCAACCCTTGCCATCTGATAATTTTTGATACTTTCCATGATCATGCATAAGGGTATACCCAATCCATCTGCAACCCAATGATGTTGATCTGGATTTATCCTTTATTTAAAGCAAATGTGATAATCTGGTCCTCATATTCATCATGCATTTTTCTAATGAAATCCATTCTGGATTCTCTATTTGTCAAAAGTTTCTGGACAAATTCCTCAGAATACTCATCTTCTAGTGCTTTATTTTCTGGTTCACTCCCATGTTGAGTTCTGTCATCATTGCCTACTTCATAATCTTCTGTATGTGTAGTCTCTATCTGTTCTTCCTCCTGAGCTTGTGGCTTTTCCAGCTTTTTCTGTAGCTCTTCTATGGTGTTGGCATACAGGTCATATGAAGAGCGTATAGGTACAATAGAGCAGTCATGCACAATACGACAACAAGGCCTAATCATTTTTTCCATGGATCATTCACAACTCAAGTGTTTTTAATCACTACACAAACATTTTTGGTAGAATAGACTCCATTTTTGTAAATTCCGTTTTTGGTAGAATAGACTCCATTTTGTTCAAGCCGAGGAGTCCTCGAGCTTGAGGAGTATTAGAATTAGCTACATACCAATTTTCATAATTTTTAGACTCCGTTTGAGCCCTCACATAGGCTCTAGAACCTAACTTTTAACTAGGCCGGACACTAGGTCTGGACAAGGCCAAAGCTAGTGAGAAAACTATAAAAAGAGCTAGAGAGCTCATTTTTGGGGTTAGATTGTTTGTGAATTGAGCTTATGTAAGAGACTTTTTGACTAATGCAAAGAACTCCATTGTTCCTCTCCTTGTTCTTGCCTTGTGTGTGCGTGTGTGTGTATGTGTGTGCATGCTTGTGTGCTTCTCACTCACACACTTGTGCCTTCACTTGCTCATAGTCTTCATACTAGTCCTCACGTCTCCACGGATTGACAATTATGAGGTGAATCTTCTCACTTTGGTACTCACCATTGTGCTAGAGTGACACCAAATTTGGCGCCGTTGCTGGGGAGAGAGCTTCAAGGACGAGCGTGTGATGGTAAGACGCCGAGTTGAGACATTGGAGTTATAGGTAATATCCTTTCTTTTCCTTATTTTTCTTCATTTTTTCTTATTTTTGCATCACCATCATCACCATCATCATCCCCACCATCTCCCACCTCTATCTCCATCTCCATCTCCACAAAAATTTCAGTTTTTTGTTCATATTCCACTCCCCACCTCATTTCCCTCATTCCATTGTGAGAGAGAGCGAGAGAGAGCTTGCATGCGATCTGTTTTTGTGTGCTTTTTGAGCTTTTGTTGCAGGAACTAGCTGTACCACCATCTCCAGCAGCTTGTGCAGGTACGACAGACTTTGCACAGGTCCCGGGACGACGATCGAAAAACTTGATATTTTGTGAATGCGTGTTTGGCACGGTAACCTACACCATTAGAGCACTCCAAATCACTAGAAGTTTCTCAAAAATTTGCGTTTTTTCAGTCTATCACGACAGACACCGTCTATCGCGACAGACAGAGACCCACGATAGACCCCGTCTATCACGACAGACACCCGTCTATCGCGACAGACAGAGACCCACAATAGACACCGTCTATCACGACAGACACCGTCTATCGCGACAGACACCGTCTATCGCGACAGACACAGTCTATCGCGACAGACCAAAACCACGACAGACGATAGACCTCGTCTATCGCGACAGACAGAGACCCACGATAGACACCGTCTATCGCGACAGACACAGTCTATCGCGACAGACCCATCTATCACGATAGACACCGTCTATCGCGATAGACCCATCTATTGCGACAGACACCGTCTATCACGACAGACCCATCTATCGCGACAGACACCGTCTATCGCGACAGACCCATCTATCGCGACAGACACCGTCTATCGCGACAGACACCATCTATCGCGATAGACAGACATTTTTGGCAAAAAATTAAGGGGTAATTTTTTTGGAAATTTAGGCTAAATTTTGGGCATATTTGCATACTCAAATACTCATACACTTACAAAGGCCTTAGAAAAATGCATTAAAACTCCTGAAAGGTTCTGTTTGTCTGTTTAACCCCCTGAACCTTGAACGGTCATAACTTTTTCATATGAAATCCATTTTTTGAGCTCTAGGGCTTGTCGGAAAGCTCATGGCATATACTACATGCCCTCAATTGGTTTTTATAAGAATAATGCGTTGATTTTCAGATATGATATTTTGAAGTTGACACACTGAGGTGTAGGTACACCAAGGGAGCTCTAGAGGAAATTTTTTTAGCAATACAAAAGGGGGGAGCAAGGGTCATTTAAAAGTGTCTGAAATAAATTGTCTGTCAAATTGAAGGATCAAATTGAAGCTAAACTTGGGGTTCTTACAGGATCATCGAGAGCTTTTGGAGAAAGCAAAGTAAGTGCCAGGTCGAACAAGCTTGGGAACGTGCTTCCTGGGTAGACAAGCATCACCAGGAGGAGCGACTTGAGGTTGGAACATCTCTTAACCCCCTCAGTCGATTCTTAGCATAGGCTAACGTGCAAATAGTTGTCTTGATTGACTAGAGGTACGATAGGAACACTCAAGTTTGAAGAACCTTTAATTTCTCAAGTGCAAGGATAGGCTAAATTGCAGTCCAGGGACAACTTAAAGGAAAAGAAATTAAACTAAGTGGGCGAGGAACATCAAATACGACACACTTAAGTGCTCCGGATGACGCTTAATTAAAAACAAGAAAACACATCCAAAGGAACTCAAAAGGAACAAGTGATTGGTACCAAAGAATCAGCAACGTACAAAGGGCATATGAACCTGAGATCGGGAAGACACCTAGGGAGAGACCATCAAAGCGTTAGATCATCCAAAGCTAGCATCAACTACACATCCAGATCTTGGGCTCAACAATTGAGTGATTACCGCTACGCTCTAGACTCAGAAACTAGTGACTCTAACATGTCGTATAGCATGAAAAGACTTGTAGGTAGCTCAGGAACGGCATACCTAGAAAGACCTGAAGGTCCCTACAAGACTCAATTGGAATACATCCAGACCAACCGCCTAGGTGCACGCATCTATGAGGATGGTCTGCGAAGATCTGTTGTCCTAATTAAAAATCCGAATTAGCCCATTGGACTAGAACACCCTGTAGTCAAGTTTGAAAATGGTTCATACATAGATGAAGAAGGAACAATGTATGTGGTCACCAGCCAACCTGAAAGGACAGATGAGTTTGGCAACATAATCCCTGAGTTTGGCCGAAAACCCCTCGACGCAAATCGGTCCTAACAAGGATAATCACTCCAGAGTTAGTTCCCCAAGATAATAGGAGCATAGAATTGCTTTGGAACCAAGAAACAGATGAGGCTTTTTGGAGGTACAAGCTTGAAAAGTCTAATGAAGTGGGAGCTCTTGCCATCTATGAATTCAAAGATCCTGATAAGCCAGGCAAGTGACCTACTTAGATGATGCTTCTGAGAGAATCTTTGTGGTCTCTGAGCATGGAAGACACGCATACACTTGGAAGGGAGAATTTGTTTTTCCCCAACCTCGATCCAATGTGTCTTATGGTCACCAAGGAGTTGGAACATCTCAAGCTCATGGGACTCAAAGAGAAAGGAGTAGAGAGAGACCTGAGGTAAGCTTTGCCAACTCTTGGGGAAGAGAAAGAACGAGAACGGAAACAAATAGAGTGGAACCTGAGGGACATAGAGCCCCAAGGAACCGAAGAAATGTCGATGATTTCCCTTTGCCAAGACCGAGAGAGCACACGAGGACCTTGAGACCAACCCAGCTAGTTAAGTCCATGAAAAACTACTTCGATGGCACTGGAGACCCCTACGATCATGTAGCTGAGTTTAGGCAAGTCTTGAGAGCTGAAAAAGTTGAAGATATGTTCACGCAGTACAATGCCTTTGGTCTAACCCTTAGGAACACCGCCCTGACATGGTTTCAGCCACTAAACGAGAGGCAGTTTAGGAGCATAGATCAACTTCTAGAGGCATTCATTATCGAATTCTCTAAAAGTGGCATAAGACATAACACATCCTCCCTGATATACAACTTCAAACAAACATCTCAAGAGACAGTGAGGCTCGCAGGCAGAAGATTTAGGAAATATCTAGAGAGATGCCCGGCCCCAGAGTTACCCACTCCAGCCAAGCAAGTGGCCTTATTTTTAGATGGATTGTTAAGCACCAAACTGAGATCATATGTGTACTTGAAGGACCCTAGATCCATAGAAGAATGTGTACGCATGTGCATAGACATTGAGGATAATCTAGGGGAGGAATTAGAGCTCTCAAAAATCTATAAAGATTCAGATAGTTCTAGTAGCCTCATTTCTTCACAATCCACATCAATTGAGGATCTAGCAGAAAAGGTAGCTCTGAAATTAGGTGTCTCTAGCAAGCAGATTCCTAGATTTGCCCCCGGAAAACGATGCTATACCTGTGGAGGAGACCATATGGCTAATGTGTGCCCCATCATGGCTCAACCCCAAGTGAACCCTAACAACCAGTACTGCACCATAGAAAGGAGGTACACCAATCACACAGCACAAGACTGTCCATATAACAAACAAGTTGTTAGACAAAATTATTCTCAGCCATATCCACAACAAGGAAAGTACCCTAATCAGTACCCACAACAACAGTATGATAGGCCCCAGCAAATCTATCAACCACCCTATCAAGGGCAACAAAGACCGCAACCAGTCCTAGTGCAGCAACCTCCTGCCCCCACCAATGTGATTCCAGTAAAGTATGCAGCGGCAGAAAAAAATCTAAATAGAGCTTTAGTGCCAGTGACATCCTCGCTTTCAGAAAGTGATCCAAGTGATCATAGTTTTGACTCCACCCATGTTGAGAGCCCCCAGGCCTACTACATGCAATCACCGAAGCATAGTGAGTCATATTATTATGAAGAACCGAATGAATCTAGTGGGGAGCCAGAATACGCAAACGTCATGTATGCCAACCCCAACTCGAGATCCCAACCTAGGCCGATGAGACCTCCATTTCCTAGAGGACCATGCTATCGTTGTCAGGGAGATCATCTCATTCGTGATTGCCCTCTACCTGCACCGACACAAACCCAATCTGTGACAATTCAAGGCTTTTGTCCCGATTGTGGAAAGGAGCATTTGTTACGAGAGTGTCCCAAGAACCCCGCCAATATACCAAAAATTGCTCCTATCAATGTTATTGGCTTAGTGGTAGACTCCACAGGAAGCGTGACTTCCACAGCCCCAATACAAGTCATCACGAGAGCCTAGGCACTTAAGCAAAACCAAGACTTAGGCCAGGAAAAGAATGCAGAGGTTAGCGAGACTGAGAGCCAGAATAAGAAGAGGACAAGAGCTTGGAGAGATAGCCGTGAACGTATGAAAAGGCAATGGGTAAGAAAGATGAGCAAACTTGAGGAAAGTCTACGAGAAACCAAAGCCAAAATCATAGAAATCACATCTCAAACGCACTCTCACACATCCCCGCCACTACCATCCCCTTCACCCTTCATTCCTCTACCCACCAATTTGTTTGAGACCAGTCGCCTTTTCACTTGCTCTAGCCCCACTAGAACACCATTGCATTTTGATGGTCTGTTAGACAGATTGGAGATGTTAATTGCAAAGTCTAGAAAAGGAGCCAACTCCCAAGCTAAGGAGAAGGCAAGTGATAGAATAATCATTCCTCCCAGGGAAGCTTATGTGCCTAAATCCACTGAACCAGACACCCCTTCTTCTATGAATCGATACACACCCGAATTCTTGCGAGAGATTCAAGGAGAGAAATGGGCTAAAGAGAGTGAAGTTCCTCCTCCCATTGAACTTGTGGATGACACACACGATCAATTCCCACAAGACCTTCCGTCCATTTATGTAGAGCAGGAGAGCGTCCAATCTCAAGAGAGATTCGACTTCGAGTCCAATTCCTTACAAGAGCTTCCCCATTTCACAGGTCCATGGGAAGCTAAGTCTACTTGTATGAGAGCACCAACCGTCATGGTAAGAAATGAAGATTCAGTCATACCTAGGAACACAGATGTAGTGAAGAACACCAAAGTGCAGTGCAATCTCACTTTGGAAGAGCTGCTTAAGGTTAGACCAGAAGTGTCGAAACATGTAGCCAATCAAGTGCCCGAAGTAGCAAAACCACATTCCCAGGTAGGATCTCAAAGAACAGTGCCAGAAATACCCTTGGACAAGATAGGAGACATGAGCGAGGGAGAAGAAGGAAACACCTATCTCCCCATCACTCATCAAGGCTACACAACCAAGGCCATTTTGGACTCAGGTGCAGGAGTTGCAATTGCTACCACTTCCTTATGGAAACGTTGGGGCAAACCAGCACTCAGGCCAACGAGAATGAAATTGCAGATGGCTGACGGTCACATAGAAAGACCCTTAGGACTACTAGAGGGGATAACTCTCACTACTTGTGGTGTAGAGTTTGAGCACACATTTGCTATCTGTGACTTTCGCAAAAATCAAGCCTATGAGATGATTTTGGGGAGGCCATTTATGCGGCAGTTGCAAGTGGTACAAGATTGGGGAACCAATTCCTTGTATTTGCAACGCTTAGGTGTTACAACCAAAGTCAATCTCAAGGATTACTCTCATAGAGATGTCCCTCCTATCCAATGGAACCCCATCCATAGAGCCAAAGATGATACGGAATCGGTGCATTCCATAGGATCAGGATCCTCATGGATGCATGAAGACACTCACTTATGGATGTGTAAAGTGGCATTGGAAGAGGAGAAAAGAGAAAAAGCCAGAGAGATAGGTGCGAAGGAAACACATAGATCAGTTCAAGACCCAGCCTATGCACCTGTAGTGTTTCCGGATGAAGTATTTGAACCTCACGGATGGGCAGAAATTCTAGCAACTATGGATGTAGCCATCAATGAAGAGAAATGGACACCCCACTGTGATGAGGATGGCTATGACATTTCTGTCTTCTCCATAGAGCCAATCATGGGAGATGCAGTTTTAGAAGAATGCGAACCTAGCCCTGATGCATTTGAAGATGCAAGTGACTCCGATCTTGAGTCAATCATCATGGACCCACCCTTTGCATCAGACGAAGAATATTTCTATGAAGTAGAAGTTTACCCTCAGAGACATGAAGAGCTCACTAATGATGTGAGATTAACCACACAAGTGACCACTAAGAGTGAAGGGAAGAAAAGGAAGAAGAGAGAAGCCGCACCAGAGGAGGAAGAATCCCTGTTTGAGGTCCCTGAAAATTTCAAGAAGTATGCAATAGAAGATAGGAGAGTCATGGTAAGAATGCCAAAACGCAATGCACAAGCAGGAGAGGCCTATGATAACAAAGAAACCACCAAGAAGGTAGTGGTAGCCATAGAAGAAGGAGAAGAGAGGTGCACTTACATAGGACATGACCTCACTGAGGAAGAGGAGCATGAGCTGATAGCTTTGCTAAGAGAGTACAGAGATGTATTCGCTTGGAGCTACAAAGATTTGAAAGGTGTAGACCCTGACATATGCGCCCATACGATTCCCATGACCACAGAGGCGAGACCTTCTAAACAAAAGCCATACACATACAATGACAACTATGCTGCCAAGATCAAAGAAGAGATAGACCGCTTGGTTGAAGCTGGATTTATCTATGAAATCGAGCACACTGAATGGGTATCCCCCATTGTAGTGGTGCCCAAAAAGAATGGTAAATTACGCAGCCACTATCAGGGATAGTTATCCGCTTCCTATCCCCGAGCATTTATTAGAAAGGGTAGCCAGCAAGGAAGTGTACAGCTTCTTAGATGGGTTCTCTGGCTACAATCAAGTAGCCATTGCACCAGAAGATCAGCTTAAGACGGCTTTTGCCACAGAGTGGGGCATATTCGCTTTTAGGGTAATGCCATTCGGGCTTACCAATGCTCCCGCAACCTTCCAGAGATTTATGTGCCATGTGTTTAAAGAGTTCCTGAGAAAGAATTTGGAAGTCTATGTTGATGATCTTTGTGCTCATTCCAACATTAGACAAACACATATACCTGAACTCAGGCAAATCTTTGACAAATGTAGAGAATATCAAGTCTGCCTGAATCCAGAAAAGTGCGTTTTCATGGTCAGGCAAGGCAAGATTTTAGGACACAATAGTGTCAAAGAACGGCATCTCCACTGACAAAGAGAAGGTGAGGGGTATTGCAGAACTACCTAGGCCAAAGAATGTCAAGGAAGTGCAAGCTTTCATGGGGCATTGTGGTTATTTCCGACGTTTCATTCACATGTATGCCATCATTGCAAAGCCTCTGTACGGACTTCTGAAAAACTTTGAGTGGACTGAGGAATGTGAGAACTCTTTCAATGAGCTGAAACGGCCATTATGCTCAGCACCAATCTTGACTACACCAGATTGGAATAAGCCCTTCCATGTGCATGTGGATGCATCCAATTATGCCATTGGATGTGTGCTTGCACAACCTACTGGTGAAGGTAACATGGATCTTCCAATTGCCTATGCGAGTAGACAGTTGAATGCAGCTGAGCGAAACTATACCACTACCGAACGAGAGGGGTTGGGCATGGTGTATGCGGTTAAAAAGTTTAGACATTATTTGCTTGCAAATAATGTCTAAACTTTATTGATCATCAAGCTCTACTATACTTGGTGAACAAGCCATGCAACACAGGTAGATTGGTGAGATGGTTCCTCTTACTAATGGAATATGACTTTGAGGTAGTGGTGAGAAAAGGCAAGACTCATTTGAGAGCAGATCATCTCTCTAGGCTCACATCCGGAGAAGCCCCACAAGGAGTATCGGATGATCTTCCTGATGCTTACTTGTTTAATTTGGAAGTAATACCTCAGTGGGCTAAGCCATTAGTGCCAGTATTGACATACGGGCCTAACCACCCAGTAATAAACACTCAAGGTAGAGAGGTAGTAAAAGCCCAGAAGTACCATATCATGGCAGGAAGCATGTACAAACAGACAGATCAAGGGATATTGGCTTGTTGTGTGGAAGAGGACGAGTACGCAAAATGGTTGCAGTTGGCACACGTAGGTGCATTAGAGCAACACTACTCAAAACAACGAACCCTACAGACACTAAGAAGACTCGGAGTGCATTGGCCTACTATGGAAGCTGATGTGCATAAGATGTGTAAAGAATGCCCAATCTGTTGCACTAAACCACCTTTGGAACATGCCACTCTTTATAATGTGTCCATAGTGCCAGATTGGAGTGAACCATTAGTAGCCTTCTTGAGGATGAAAACATTCCCTCTAGATATGACCCTGACGAGGCAAAGAAGTCTAGAACAAGAAGCCCTAGATTACTCAATCATTGGTGATAATCTATACAAGCGTGGTAAAGATGGTTACCTGAGACTATGTGTCCATGAGAGTGAATATCTCAAGATCTTGGAAACTGCTCACCACGGTGTAGCAGGAGGACATTTTGGACCTGATCGGGTGATCAAGGCAATACTATTTGCGGGCTTCTGGTGCCCGACCCTTCACATGGATGCACATACCTATGTGAAACGGTGTGATGTCTGTCAGAGAACTCAGTATCCTATACGCAAGGATGAGATGCCACTGAAACCCATGATGGGTGGACGTGCATTCTCTAAGTGGGGAATAGACTTTGTTGGTCCTATTAATCCCCCAGCTAAGGGCTCACATGCTGAGTATATCATTGTGGCCACAGACTATCTAACGAAATGGGTAGAAGTAAAAGCTACGACGAAGAATGATGCCCAAACAACCGCTAAATTCTTATTTGAGAATGTGTTCACTCGATACGGGCTACGCATAGAGTTAGTAAGTGATAGAGGGACTCACTTCTTGAATGAATTCATTGAAAATCTTCTTCAAGAGTTCTTGGTGATACACAAAAAGTCCGCCCCCTATCACCCACAAGCTAATGGACAAGCCGAAAGCACAAATAAGATTCTATGCAATGTGCTAACCAAATTAGTGAATAACAAACGCTCGGATTGGGACAAACAGCTACACCATGTTGTTTGGGCATATAGAGTTGCTTATAAAACGGTACTCCAAGCCGCGCCCTTTCAAATGGTTTTCGGCCAGAATGCAGTGCTACCATTGGAATTTTTGATACCAACCTTGAAAGTAGCACAAGAGCATGATTGGACAGGCCATGAGTTGTCCTCTAGAATCTTAGATCTTGAACGATTAGGTGAAACACGATTAAGGGTTGCAGCAGGAATTTATGCAACCAAGAAGAGGCAAAAGGCATATTTCGATGCACACGTCAAGGATAAGGGCTTGAAAGCAGGAGACTTAGTCCTAGTTTACACCTTGAAGCAACATGCACGGAAATTAGAGAAGAGAGGTTACGGGCCAATGATTATCAATAGAATCTCCACAAGTGGAGCAGTTCAACTAGCCACTCTAGAGGGTGATATTCTACCAAGTTACATAAGTGGATGCAGAGTCAAGTTATATGAAGAACCCCTGACTGAAGAGATGCTAAATCGACTCAACACTGCCAAGAAACGTAAAGAAGAAGAGAAAAGAATTAGAGAAGAAGCACAGGCAGAAGCTTTAGAACGCATCCGACGAATGAAATTGAGGAGACAAGGCAGAGACCCGCCTATGCCTGACACTCAAGAATCTGTAGGCTATCCTATGGCCATGTGCGAGGCTTCAGGTGGACGTTCCCATAGAATAATCGACCGACGGCCTTTTGTAACCCTAGAAGTAGGACAAGGAGAGAGTGTAAGGATAGTGAGAGCTTTAATTGACTCAGGGGCAGCCACTAGTGCAGTTCGACTTTCTTACTGCCAAGAGCTGCAATTACAAATCAATCCTATAGAGGCATATCTCATAGGATTGGGAGGTGTGGAAACCCCTTGCATTGGTGAGGTGGAACTTCCCCTCTACATTCAAGAGGTGCTAATGGCAGTCAAAGTGCTAGTGTGTGAAGACGAGGATCTAACCAAACCTCTTGTCCTAGGCCAAGACTGGATCTATGATCATTGCAGTCAGCCTCAACCTAAGAAGCGGACTTCTTCAGGCATGGGTAGGCCAAAACCACATCATGATTGAATTAGAAAATCAAGCACATAGGCCGCTAGAAGAGGCACCGAATCCTGGTCCTTCCAGGAGTCCACCTAAAATAAACCATGCTACTCTTGACCAAAGTTCTATGGTGCAAAGGATTGCCACTCATGACGAAGGTACATAAGTCAACAAGGAGTTCCCTTCTTTTCCAAAGAGAATTCGAGGAATGCAAGCCGGAAAATACCAGATACAGAGGAGACCGAGGACCAAGAAGAATGAACACCAACCAGTACAATACAGAATACCCCATGGCATGAAGCAGATCTGGATACGCAAAGGTGAACAACCCTCGGCTTTGGAGACAGGATTCCAAAGAGGCATCAAGCAAGCTACAATGTCGAGGACTACAGCGAAGGAGTACCCTAGACATCAATCTAGACAAACCATTTCTATTTGGGTTCCAAAGCAGTCAATGAAGGCGATCCCAAAAGCTAGAAAAATATGGGTGCCCAAGACCTGATGGAGAGTGTTAATCTCCAAAAGAACAACCTACTCTTGAATTTAGAACACCTCTATATCAAGAGTAAGTCAAAACCTTCACCAATTTAAGCTATCAATGACCAAATATCAATTTCTTGACTAAACTGTGAAGAAGGAATCTCCTCAGAAAGTCTGCTGCATAGATCTTGCTCATTGACTGAGTAAATGTGTAAAGTTTTTTATGAAACTTTGCACAAGGTATCGCCTAAAGATTGCGCACCTTCTCCAAGTAGAATTACTTCAAAAGGTTCAGTAGATCTTGAGAAATCTACTTACCAAGTCAGCTATGTCTAAATCTGCACTTCTGAGAAGTCGATTTGGACACCCCTAACTTCTTAACTTTAATTCTCTCAGTATAAAACCCGTTTAAGCAAATGCTTTTAGCCACGAGTAGCTTACCTTCCAACTTAAAGATTAAGTGCTTACTTGCACAAAAATTTACACTGTGGAGTGAGAAATGATCAAATCATTAAGATCAAAATTTGTGCCTGTTTCAGGAACCAGTGAGTACTTTCTCACATGTAAATGTTCCTACACACAATTCTCTTAGCCTGATCACAATTCGACTCTCAAACTCTAGCCATAGATTTATTAACTATGGACTTAGATATCTCTAAAAGGAATTCACAAAAGATCTATCACACAGGGAGAAAACACAGAGACATCGCGCGTAATTTTTCCTTCTATTTCTCAGAAATTTACAACTGAGTGAGGATAGAGAGTTCAACTCACTTCACACATGTCTAATAACATTTTCTACTACTCAATACACTAATCTCATGATCTCCTATTGTCTCTCCTTGTCTTCTCTACTTGCCCCGACATTTTCAAAAGTATTTATAGGCAATTATGTACATACTTATATCAAAGCATAAGTATAAGTAACCTATGTCTTAACTAATGTACATATGTGTACATGTCTTTCACTCTGTGAATGTATCCATCTTCTTTGCTTCAAAACTTGATCTCATCTCCATCCTTTGTCCTTCAAATCTTCAATTGGTGATTAGTCTGCACCAACAGCTCCCCCTCAATCATCAATTGAGGTTTCTCTTATCTTCTTTATACCTGCCATGTCTTTAAATTTCTGTAGCTTTGGTCCATCCAAGCTCTTTGTAAGCATATCAACTATCTGATCTTTTGTTGAAGTATGTATGACTTCAATCTCCTTATCCATCACCTTCTCCCTTAGAAAGTGATACTGTATCTCAATGTGTTTAGTCCTGGCATGAAAAACAAGATTAGCAGCTAGATATAATGAACTCATGTTATCACCATAAATGATAGGTATGTTCTGTATAGTGTCAAAACTCTTCATTAGAGTTTTAAGCCATATCACTTCTTTTGCAGCTTCAACCATGCCTTTGTACTCTGCTTCTGTAGATGACAAAGCAACTGTATGTTGCTTCTTTGAGCACCAGGAGATTAACTTATCTCCCACATAACACATGTATCCATAAGTTGATCTTCTATCATCTGGATTACCTGCCCAATCTGCATCACTATAGATCTTGATGTTTGTATCTGATGTAAACACATAATACAAACCTTCTTTGAGTGTACCCTTAATGTACCTCAACACTCTTTGACCTGCAATCCAATGCTCTTTCCTAGGACAATGCATGAATTGAGACAAAACCCCTACTGCATATGATAAATCAGGTCTAGTTAAAGTAGCATAGATAAGACTACCAACCAAACTCTGATATTGTCTCATGTCCTTGAATTGTTCACCTCCAAATTTACTCAATTTGTGATTCACCTCCATTGGTGTAGGTGCTACCCTGCAGTCATCCATTTTAAACTTGATTAACAAGTTCTTCAAATACCTTTCTTGGGTCACAAATATTCCATGTTGAGTATATGTAATCTCCATGCCCAAGAAGTATGACAAGTCTCCCAAGTCACTTATTTTGAACTCCTTTTCCATTTGCTTCTTTAGTCTTTGTATTCCTTCCTCATCTGTACCTGTAAGGATTATATCATCAACATATATGCACATGTATATGAAACCATTATCACTTGCTTTGACAAGCAAGCTACTATCTGCTTTAGACACCTGAAATCCAAGTTCTTTCAAGAACTTTACAAGTCTATAATTCCATGCCCTTGGGGCCTGCTTCAAGCCATACAAAGCTCTCTTAAGCTTGCACACATGATCTGGATACCTTTTATCTCTGAACCCTTGAGGTTGCTCCATGAATACATCATCTGAAATATAACCATTCAAAAAAGCATTTTTCAAATCTAATTGACACAATTTCCAACCTTTACATGCAACAATTGCTATAAGTGTCCTGATGGTTGTCATCTTTGCCACAGGACTATAAGTCTCATCATAGTCAACACCATATGTCTGAGCAAACCCTTTGACAACAAGTCTAGCTTTGTACCTAGACACACTTCCATCTGCAAATCTTTTTGTCTTATAAACCCACTTACATCCAATGATCTTCTGGCTATTTGGTTTTGGAACCAAATCCCATGTTTGATTCTCCAATAATGCATCATATTCTTCCTGCATAGCTTTCTCCCAATTTTCTTTACCTTTTGCCTCTTCATATGTAGAAGGGTCTTCATCTGTTTTAATCATGTAAGCATAATCTTTGGTAGCCAGAAATGAAGTATCATAGCTATACCTTGTAGGTTGCCATTTGTTCCTTGTAGGCCTCCTAAGTGTAAGACAATAGTTACGCAATATAACACAGGAGCAATAGCAGAGAAGATAACAGATATAGGAGAATCTCAACAATTTTCTATTAGCAGCAAGTACAAAGATGATGGCGTTGTCCACCCGTGCGCTCTCAAGGTAGAGCTTAAATGGTGATCTAGACAACTCTAGATAGGGAGATACAAGGTAGAGGTATGCTGGCTCAACTCGGGTGTCTTAGGTAGTGCAGAAGTCATGTATATATAGGATCATGGGTGTCCTGCCATGGACGGCAATACATGGGCGGTAGAGCGTGGGCGGCCACCGCCCGCGTAATTGCCATACACGGCTTAGACTGGTTGAACCGACCTAACAAATATAAATGATTTTTGACTCCGACAGGGAATATTCCATGGAATATTCCCCTGGTAACTCCCTTTCCTTATAATATCTTACATGGTCCAATATGACCTTCATCCAACATTCAAGTTGGGATTCCCATCAATTGGGTAATGCACGCTTGGCTTCTCGTCATAAAGGGGGCCTTACAAAATGTGCATACAATCATGAGGGGTAGACATTGATCATATACTAACACCCCCCCTCAATGTTTACCGATGATAAATCAAGTAGGTCTCGGTCCTATGCCCATATGTTGAAGATGCTTGTTGAACTGCTCTCTTCCAAGTGCTTTAGTGAATATGTCAGCACAATTTGCCTCTGTTGGGCAATATTCTAGCTCCACAATTTCATCTTCAATTAGCTCACAAATGTAATGGTACTGTACTTCTATGTGCTTGGTGCGAGCATGAAATACTGGGTTCTTTGCAATAGCCATACAGCTTTGATTATCACACTTGAGTACAATTGGCATATTTGATGGAAAGCCTAGATCTGCAAGAATTCTCCTTAACCAGACTGCCTCACAAGAAGCAAAACAAGCTGCTTTGTACTCTGCTTCAGTGGAGGAGAGTGCGAGAGTTGGTTGCTTCCTACTTACCCAATAAAATATTCCTGAACCAAGTGAGAAACAATATCCAGAAACTGATTTTCTAGAATCACAATCTCCAGCCCAATGTGAGTCACAATATCCTTGGAGTGTATCACCTGTGGTATACAAAATACCAAAATCCAAGGTTCCTGCAATGTACCTTAGAATTCGCATTCTAGCATTCCAGTGACTCTCCTTAGGTTTGTTGGAAAACCAGCTTAACACTCCAACAGCATAGCAAATGTCTGGTCTAGTGTTGCACAGAAAAATAAGACTTCCAACGAGCTTCCTATACTTCTTAGCATCTACATCAGGCATGTTATCATCCATAGATAGCTTATGATTTACCTCCATAGGTGTGCTAGTTGGTTTGCAGTCCATCATTCCAAATGCCTTGAGAATTTCTTTGGAATATTTTTGTTGTGAGATGAAAATGCCATCCTTCCTTTGCCATACTTCAATTCCCAGACAAAAATGGAGTAGACCTAAGTCTGTCATTTCAAACTCAGTTCCCAAGCTGATCCGAGTTTGATTGATGAGTTCCTGATGATCTCCTGTAATGATCAAATCATCTACATATACAATGACAACAACTAGCTTGCTATCCCTTTTCGTTACATACAAGTTAGCATCAGAAGTACTTCTTTCAAAACCCATATTTTTGAAAAAATGATCTATTCGTTGGTACCAAGCCCGTGGAGCTTGCTTAAGTCCATACAAAGCTTTCTTCAACCTGCAAACTTTATTTTCTGAATTGGGCACCTCAAAACCTGGTGGTTGAGATACATATACCTCCTCCTTGAGGTGACCATTCAAAAATGCAGATTTGACATCCATCTGGAAAATAGGCCAAGACTTTTGTGCAGCTACTGCAAGTACCGTCCGAATAGTTGTCATGCGTGCTGTTGGTGCAAAAGTTTCTTGAACATCAAATCCTTCAATCTGTGAAAAACCCTGTGCAACTAATCGTGCCTTATACTTTTCTAATGTTCCATCAGCTTTATACTTAGCTTTCCAAATCCATTTAGTACCTATTACCTTCTTCTTTGGCGGCAAGTCGACTAGATCCCATGTATCATTTTTGAGTATACTATCATACTCAGACTGCATTGCCGCTCTCCAATCTGGATCATCAATGGCTTCTTCAATGGTGGTAGGTTCCTTTATCGAACCCATGATATCTGCCATTAGAGCCATGTTAACAATGTGTTATGAGGCTCTTCTTTGCTCCTCTATTCTCTTTGATCTTCGTAATCCATCCGATGATGATTCTGGTACATCTACATGTGGATTGTGATCATCAAAGAGCTGTTGTGCCCACTTCGGTAGTGGCTTACGTAGTGCAGCTACAACTGGTTGGCTTTTTATTGAGGAAATTTCTCCATCAGATGTTTCCTCCTCCTCAACTTTAACCTGTCTTTTGATAGGCACAAGGTGAGATATTTCTCCGCTTGATGAGATAGTAGATTTACCTTTATCTTCTACTAAGTGTGGTCATTCATCAAACACCACATCTCGGCTGACAAAAATCTTCCTTGCCTCAGGATCCCATAACCTGTATGCTTTAGACTCTTCACTATATCCTAGGAAGACACACTTTTTGCTTTTTGAATCCAACTTTGATCTTGTTGAATCAGGAATATGTGCATAACAGAAACAACCAAAAATTCTGAAATGCAAAACTGAAGGCTTTTTACCAGAATATGCTTCTTGAGGAGTCATCCCCTTCAGTGCTTTTGTGTAGCTTCGATTGAGAATGTAGACTGCTGTATTGACTGCTTCTGCCCAGAATGAATCAGGCATGTCTTGAGCCTTCAACATACAACGAGCCATTTCAACTACTATCCTGTTCCTGCGCTCAACAACGCCATTTTTTTGGGGTGTATGAGCTGTGGTAAGTTGCCTTTTCACACCATGCTCCTTACAGTAATTGTTGAATTCTGTTGACAAGAATTCACCTCCTCTATCTGTTCTAAATTTCTTTAGTTTCCTTCCTGATTCATTTTCTACATACTTATGCCACGTTTTAAATTTTTCAAAAGCATCAGCCTTCTCTCGAATGAAATAAACCCACATCTTTCTACTATAATCGTCAACTAACAGCAAGAAGTAGAAAGATCATCCTAAAGCAGGTGTAGACATTTTACCGCAGAGATCAGCATGTACCAACTCTAGAGGAGCTTGAGATCGATTGCTGGTCTCTCTTGGAAATGCCTTTCGTTGTTGCTTGCCCATCATACAAGCTTCACAAGGTTCCTGCAACTCTGAAAATGCAGGCATATGAGCAACCATCCCTGTTTGTTGCATCTCCTTCAAAACTGCAAATCCGAGATGCCCAAATCGTCGGTGCCATAACCTGCTTACATCTTTATCTTCTGTAGCAGTTAAAGCACTTAACTCATACAAGTTATCCCGTCGTATGCCTTTACCTACAACATTACCTGATGAATCCATGATTTCCGCACCACTCTTATTGAAGTGAACTTCGAGTCCACGATCTGTTATTGCAGAAACTGACAACAAATTTCTTTTGAGTGTAGGTACATAGAGAACATCGGATAACTTTTTCTCAACACCTGGAGAAGTGATAAAAGAGATGGTTCCAGTTCCTTCAGCTGGACACTTGGAGTCATTTCCCACCACTACATTGATGGATTCCCGCAGAGGCACTAGGGAACTATACCAATCCTTTTTACTAGTCATATGGCGAGAAGCTCCACTATCTAAAATCCATGGCTCATCAACACGAGCTTGAGCAGATGAACATACCTCTTCAATAGCTACCCAAAGTTCCAGCTCTGTGTTGTTTGCAGACTCTTTGTTCTTCCATGATGATTTTACAGTCCCATTCCGTTCATCAGCTTGCTTCTTTCTGCAATCCTTGATGGCATGGCATTTCTTTTCACAATAGAAGCAACTTCCTGTGAACTTTTTCTTCTTTGGCTTCTTCTTTGATCCCTCTGAAGAGCCTTTACCTTTTGCATTTGCTGAGAATGCAGCATCAGTTGTACTTTGCCGATTCTTCAGCCGCATCTCTTCTTCTAAAAGCATGGCACAAAACTCTTCAAATGTAAGAGGAGTTGGCCTTACCTGAGTGTTAAGGGCTGTTACTAATCCATCATACTTTGCTGGAAGAACACGTACAGATCTTCGAGCCAGCTCTTCTGGTGTTATAACAACACCAACTGCAGCCAATTGATCTTGAAGATGCTTTATCCGTTTGATAAAATCTTCAGCCTTTTCAGAATCAGAATGCTTTTCATTTGCCAACTGATTTTCTAAATTCTGTATCCTAGTGTGGTTCTTGGTCTCATATTGTCGAGCCAATATGCCCCAAGCCTCATGTGCTTTAGTAGTATGTTGAACTAAAGTAAGCACAGAATCACTTACACTAGTGACAATCGCACATAATGCATCAGCATTCCGCCTCTTCCAGGCTCGTAGAAGATCAGGATCTGGCTGAATCATCAATCTTGAATTTGCTGGATCTTCAACTGGTATAGGCTCTGGATCCAATCCCATCGGTCCCATGACAGTGTCAAGTAATTCATAGGAGTCCAAAATTGCAGAAATTTTGAACTTCCAGAGTGTATAGTTGGTTCCATCCAGCTTCCCTTCAGTAAATGCAGGTGGACGAATTCGAATAGGTGCAGCATTAACATTAGCTGAAGCACCAAGACTATTGTTCGACGATGAAGCCATCATGTAATCACTCGAATAATCTACTGATATTCTAGTCTGCTAGTAGGCTAAAATAATGATACTTCTCAAGCTATTCGAACCTTACAGCTCTGATACCATGTAAGACAATAGTTACGCAATATAACACAGGAGCAATAGCAGAGAAGATAACAGATATAGGAGAATCTCAACAATTTTCTATTAGCAGCAAGTACAAAGATGATGGCGTTGTCCACCCGTGCGCTCTCAAGGTAGAGCTTAAATGGTGATCTAGACAACTCTAGATAGGGAGATACAAGGTAGAGGTATGCTGGCTCAACTCGGGTGTCTTAGGTAGTGCAGAAGTCATGTATATATAGGATCATGGGTGTCCTGCCATGGACGGCAATACATGGGCGGTAGAGCGTGGGCGGCCACCGCCCGCGTAATTGCCATACACGGCTTAGACTGGTTGAACCGACCTAACAAATATAAATGATTTCTGACTCCGACAGGGAATATTCCATGGAATATTCCCTTTATCGTCGCGCCGGGGGCGCTGTCCCCGGACCCCCACCAGGGGGCCCGCTGGCCCCCTGGGACCCCCCAGCCAGGGGGCCCGCTGGCCCCCTTGGACCCCCCAGCCGGGGCTGCTCACCGCTGCCCCGGACCCCACAATTGGGGACCCTGGTAACTCCCTTTCCTTATAATATCTTACATGGTCCAATATGACCTTCATCCAACATTCAAGTTGGGATTCCCATCAATTGGGTAATGCACGCTTGGCTTCTCCTCATAAAGGGGGCCTTACAAAATGTGCATACAATCATGAGGGGTAGACATTGATCATATACTAACACTAAGTTCTCCACTTCTTGAGGTTTCTGGTTCTTCATATTCAGGATCAAACCTAGGTGTTTCTTCCACTTCAACCTACACTTCATTATTCTCTTCTTCATCAATTTTTGAACCTTTGACTTACCTTTCCTTTGGCTCACAACCTCTTCGTCGTCTGTATTAATATTGATAGTACCTGCATACCAAGTACCTTGCTCATCAAATGTAACATCTTTTGATATAAGAAAATGTTTTGTGGATGGATTCCACAACCTGTATCCCATCTGCTTATCATCATAACCAATAAACACATATTTTTCAGCTTTAGGTTCCAATTTGTGCCTTAATTGTGATGGCACATATGCATAGGCCAAACATCCAAATACTTTGCAATGGTCTAGTGTAGGTCTCTTACCCCACCATGCCTCATAAGGTGTCATTCCCTGCAAAGCTTTACATGGTAACCTATTGACCAAATAAGTAGCTGTATTTACAGCCTCAGCCCACAAATAATTAGGGTAATTTTTCTCCTTCATCATGGACCTTGCAAACTCAACAAGAGTTCTATTTCTCCTTTCTACTACACCATTTTGTTGAGGAGAGTACCTGCAAGTAACTTCCCTTTTTATACCTGCATCCCACAAGTAATTACTGAATTCATTAGAGAAATACTCTCCCCCTCCATCTGACCTTAGTCTTTTCAACTTATGTCCTGTAATTCTTTCTGCATATGCATGATAGTGTTTAAATGTATTAAACACTTCTGACTTATCTTTGATCACATAAATAGTGATCCATCTAGTAGCATCATCAACATAAATCACATAATATCTTGACCCATTTATACTGAAATCCTTTGATGGTCCCCACACATCTGTATGTATCAACTCAAGCTTCTCTGAGTACATAAAACCATGCTTGGAGTAGGAAAGCTTATGAGCCTTACCTAATTGACATGCCTCACATCTGTATGTCATATGTTGACCTGCAACATTAGGCAAACCAAGCACTGAACCATTGTTAATCATGTCTTTAATACCTCTTTCATTGATATGTCCAAGCCTCTTGTGCCAAAGATCTAACTCAGAAATCTTATGTCCTCCATATGTGAACATGGCATGAACAATATTACCTTGAATCTTCAATGTGAACAATCTTCCTTCTTTCTTCCCTGAAACAATTTGTTTATACCCATTGCTAGGGTCTTCCACAAACACTCCTTCATTAGTGAACCTTACTTCATAACCTTTTTCCACAATTTGTCCTACACTTATCAAAATTCTTAGGAATTGTAGGAACATACAAGACCTTACTCAATAAGGTGCTACCATCCTTGGCCTTCACTGATCCAATTGACTTCACATTGTGCTTTGTATTGTCACCTGTTTGAACAACATGATTAGATACCTTATTTTCCAAATCAGTCATCAAGGCTATATTACCACTCAGGTGATTGCTACACCCTGAATCAATGTAGAAGACTCTACATTCTGAGAACATTGCACAACCAAAGTATGCATCTAGAGTGAACCCTAACCTACTAACCCACATGTACGCACATCACGAGCACTTCACCACTAACCTCTAACCACTCGGAATGTCATGTTGGTATTGTGGAGGGAACACCATAGCATCCTATTTCCAATGCAATGCTAATGTGCCTCTCTCTTCTTCTAGAAGATAAGCATCAACAACTACAAGCACTCTCATGGCAGAAGCAACAGGTCCGAGCTCACAGGTAGGAATTGATGTGGATAGTCTACCTGTTGATGTGCCACCAACTAAACGACCTGTGGAGCTGCAACACCTTCAGCAGATCCCAGTACCGGATCCACCCATAGGGATCACAGAAAGAGTTCATGCCAATTCTCATTGGTTCAATGGCATGCCAGGCCCATTAGGAGAGGCCAAGTATATATGGGAGTCTAAGTGCGAGTATGACAGATCTTGGGTCAGATTCCAATTCTTCTCCAAGGAGTTTGAGACTCTACATAACACACAGGATCTTCATACCATATGGCAATGTGCAGGGCTAGCTGAGTACTTCGAGGCACCATTACCCAAACCAGACCTCCTCCGATGCTACTATCTGGTCTCAACATTACAGGCTAATGCAGAAAAGGACAAACCAGGATCGTTTGTTCTTCCTTCCTTGCTGGGCAACAACGAGTTAAAGAGGTTTGAACTTACCTTGGAGTTGGTGAGCTCTGCTTTGAATATGCACGGCACACATGTACCTTCTGAGAAGGATGCTCTCGTTCCTACTAACATGAAGGATAGGAAACTACTGAAGCTTAAAGATATGGCAGCACTCACACCAAACATGTCCATCCCTCTCCGTATATGCATGCAACATTTTGCTTTCCCCGGTCAAGACCGCTTCACACAACCGCACAAAAGAATTTGGTTTGCTCTCTACTTAGCGGAGACAGGTGCGTTACCAATCAAGCTTCTTGTATGGATTATAGAGCAGTTGTATGAAGCAAATAAAAGGTCTTCTAGGAAATTAGTGGTGAACGGTTGCTGTGCAATCACACGCATTATCTACCGGTGCTTAGCATACGATGTACCCATTGAACGTGCCTTAACTTGGGCACAATTACAAATGTTTAAGAAGCTCAAGACGTCCACACATCAATCCAAGTGCATGAGGGGTTCGATCCCTTGTGTCCAGACACGTGAAGTTCTGACTACTCCTGAAGTATCGCCACGAGGGGAGGCCACTGTACCTCCTTTTACCATTAGAATACCCACTCCTGGATCTAAAACTACAACACAAGCTGCCCCTTTGGCTCCTCCTGCTCCATCTGAATTTGAATTTGCTACAATTGGAGATGCTGAAGGGATGGATCCCCATGACTTTGAAGCATTCTTACAAAGTACACAGCTCTCTGATGTAGAGTTTTATTCAGATACAGAAGAACAAGGCACATCTTCTCAAAGAAGGAGAAATCCACAGAAGGTCGCCATGTACATTGGGGTGACGATCAGCAAGGTCAACAACAAGGACACCTAGAAGAAGAAGGAGCAGACGAAGAGGAGACCACTGAAGCCCCAGCTTATACAGCAGAACTCCGAAGGCTGTATCAAATCATGGAACGAGTGCGATCGCAACAACTGCTCACCGAACAGAGCAGTAGGGTACTCATGACTCAGCTGTTGGAAGAAGAAGGAGTTGACTCAGAATATAGTGAAGGTCTCTTATTAATGGCAGAGACATATGGGGTAGTAGAAGCAGTTAGGACCGCCATTAGGAGGTCTCTAGTTCAATATGATCCACGAAGATTCCAAACACGACCACGGTCAGGTAAAAACATCCAGATCCCCATTACAACGGCAGAAGGGCCGATTATTACATCCGAACCCATTGGGACAACCTCCCAAGCAGCAAAAACCGCTAGCCAAGAGCACCCAGTCAACCATGAGGAATCAACTGAGCCACTACCACCCACACCCCCACCATCGCCTCCTAGAACAGAAGCCGTGGAGATCACCTCGACCACTCAACCCACCGAACAAACCTTCATCTTCCGTACTCCCATCTCTAGTTCAACCCTATTCTCCACCTCTGAAAACCCAATCTATGAAGCGACCACTATCACTACACAATCCACCGAATCGCTCATAGAGCCTGCCCTAGGACAACCATCCCCCATGCCCTCAGCCATAGGTCATCCTGAATCCAGATCCATATTCATGGGTTTCCCTACTACCACACCACCTTTCATGCCCTCCCTGCCTCTACGACCTCAACCCCCAACCCCCATCTCTCCACTTCTCCAATCCCTCCATGCCATCCTTGCTAGAACTTTTCAACCTAGGTCTCAACCATTCCCTTTATTTTCAGCTCCCCACCCCACTTCTCATCTATTCACCACTTTCACACACACACCACCTACCATTCCAATGTATATGGTAGACCCCACACTCGCACCCACTCTTGAAAGTATGGACATTTCACCACCCACGGCACCTCCCCCACCCCCCACACTTCCACCGTCTCCCATTCCCCCCCACCAATTTCACTGACACACACATCTCCATTAGATACATCATTCACTCTTCCCCTTCCCCAATCCCCTTCCCGTGCATCCTCCATTGTACAAACCACACCATCATCCATAGGAAATGCATTGGACACCATGCTCACACGTATATCACAGTTAAGGACAGAGTACAATCAGCTCCAGCAACATAACGCACGACTGCAAGAGCACTCGGATGTGCTACAAAATCGTCTTGTTGCAGTAGAAGAGGAGAATGCTCGCCTCCATACACAATTCCAAACTTTACAAGAGGCTCATAGTGTATTGGAAGTACAGTTGTAGAATACAGACCAAGAAGCAATACAAGTGGTAGAAGGCCATCTCAAAACACAACTAGAAACACAATTCAAGACTTCAATGAAATATGGCACTTCTTAGAAGACACCTTGCAGCTGCTCACGAGGAGAATCGACGCCTACAGCAACAGAACCAAGAGAACTTAGAAGCAGCCATCGAAAGCACACTAGGGGCACCCATCAGCCCATCAAAGTTTCAAGCAGTGACCCCCGACAATATCAAGATCATATTGGAAGACTATGCCATGCTACCTGAAGCACATGACCAGCTATCAGAGGAACTGGGTCAACTGAAGCAGAAACACCAAAAAGAAACAATAGCTGCCTCTCAAACCACCTCCTCCGCGGCTTCACTTCTCACAGACTCAGAGGCCTTAAAAGATCTCCTGAAATAGGCCACCAAATTGCAAGCACGTCTACTACAATATGAGAGACCACCTTCCCCTCTAGAGGCTCCCACCGACGAAGAAATAGTACAAATTCCTGTGGAACAAACATTTGAAGAAGAATACGACCCACAACCTTTCCCAGGAGGTCAACAAACGGAAGAAGGTCAGGACACATTTGAAGCACCACGACCCCCCATGGCTACGACAAGTGGAGGAAATCGGGAGTTCACATGAAGAGCGAACCGTCGTGCAAAATCAGGCTATGAGAGTCATAGAGGAGACTATATTACAATCCAATTACTTCAAAAACCTGTCATCGAGACGCCTTATCCTCTCATCCGAACTCCAATACAGGCCTTACTATATCATTTTAGCAGATTATAACGCAGAAATACAGAGAGTCACAAGGAAGATACCTTCCTTCGCAACCCAATTTCTACCCGAAGACCTTCCTCTCGAGGTGCAAAAAGGCAAGATCCGTCAACCAACATGGCGGCAGAAACTTCTTGAAACCTATCCTGAAATGCTCCGCACCTGGAACAATGCACCATTACATCTCCTCTATAATCCATGCTATGGCCCTGTTCCATGATGCCGCTCATGGAAAGCATTCAACATAAAGGTCCAAAATAATGCACAATGCAAGGAATGGCTCAATTATCCATACATTGCGCCACCACAGGGACCACCGTCAGTAGCGTACATGATGGGAACAATTCGACATTGGATGCCACGACTGAAGCCCATGCCAGATGTGGCAGCTCAAATGACGCTTAAGATTTTAGATATGATGCACGTAATACTGAAAACCTTTAGAAATGCAGCCGCACCACAGGTACGTCTACCGGGGTTCACTAATGGAAACTACGATTTAGTGTATGACATGAGCACCACCCCCAGTATTCGTGTGGCTTACGCTTGGCATGCATGTATCAATACCTCCCTGCATGTTACAAACAGACATTCGAAGAAATGTTCAGATCAAGTTTCTGGGAGTATCACTCGGAGGTCTTTGCACCGAAGCCAACACACCTGCTCCATCTCTTTGCTTGTGAACAAGCCATGTACTCTGAGTACTACACCACACCGCAACCAGAGGTCCCCGGTGCAATAAATTGGGATGCATTGGAAGCTGATCTAGCAAGAGGCTTAAGGATAGGAGAACACGAACTTGCCACCAATGTCATCCAATACTATATCGACCACCCGATAGAACAGAGGTCTGTCAGGGGTGACAAATGCTAGGAAGGGGGGAGAATGTTGGCATACAGGTCATATGAAGAGCGTACAGGTACAATAGAGCAGTCATGCACAATACGGCAACAAGGCCTAATCATTTTTTCCATGGATCATTCACAAGTCAAGTGATTTTAATCACTACACAAACATTTTTGGTAGAATAGACTCCATTTTTGTAAATTCCGTTTTTGGTAGAATAGACTCCATTTTGTTCAAGCCGAGGAGTCCTTGAGCTTGAGGAGTATTAGAATTAGCTACATACCAATTTTCATAATTTTTAGACTCCGTTTGAGCCCTCACATAGGCTCTAGAACCTAACTTTTAACTAGGCCGGACACTAGGTCTGGACAAGGCCAAAGCTAGTGAGAAAACTATAAAAAGAGCTAGAGAGCTCATTTTTGGGGTTAGATTGTTTGTGAATTGAGCTTATGTAAGAGACTTTTGGACTAATGCAAAGAACTCCATTGTTCCTCTCCTTGTTCTTGCCTTGTGTGCGCGTGTGTGTGTATGTGTGTGCATGCTTGTGTGCTTCTCACTCACACACTTGTGCCTTCACTTGCTCATAGTCTTCATACTAGTCCTCACGTCTCCACGGATTGACAATTATGAGGTGAATCTTCTCACTTTGGCACTCACCATTGTGCTAGAATGACATATGGTTATCATTAGACTTCTATTTTTAGATGCCCATATCCCTCTTTCTGTTATCCATTCACTTCTTTCCTTTTCCATTCTTGACTGCCAATCACTTCTTTCTTTTTCCATATCCATATGAAATTTGTTATAACCCCTCATTGAGGTAGCAGCATGTGTACTAGCCTGTTTCTCCAGCTCCTTGGCTTCTTTCAACTCTGTTTGCAATCTCATGATTTCTTTGTGTAAATCTTCCTTCTCTGCTTGTGTCACGTAAAAAATTTTGCTTTCTTCCCTCAACTGGCCTTCTTCCATTAATAGTTTGTTGATCTCCTCATTTGCTTTGACCATGATTTGATATGAACTTTGTAAAGTTCTGTATCTTCCTTCAATTTTCTTTAGCTCCATCTCCATTTTACTACTCTGCTCTGTTTGTTTTGCACACTTCTCTTCAAGATATTAGATTTTACTTTGTTGTTGTACCTCCAATGCTTCCAAAGCAATTATTCTATATGTTAATTCCTCATTTTTCTCCTTTACAATCCTCAATTGTTCTGTCAATTTTTCATTTTCTCTCTTGTGCTCCTTAATTATAATACTGCCTTTTTCAAACTCAGATTCAGCTACCATACTAGATATAATCATATTTCTGCTTGATGGTCTAAACTGCTCTATGTTGCTCATAATGATTTGGCAAGCAGATCTTATATTTTAGGTATTCTTTCCAACCCAACTTCTATTTCCATCTGTTTGACTTCTATCTGCTTGTTTTCTTTGCACTCCTTCTCTTCTTTGTCTGCTTCCTCATAATCTATGACCTGAATATTTTGTTCTTCATGGCTTTTATCTGCTTCCATCTTCTCTTGATCTGCAACATCTTCTTCATCTTCCAATATCTGATCTTCCTGATCCTCATGTCCTGATGTATCTTTAGTTATCTTTGCTTCTTTTGCCTCTTTGTTCTCCCTCACTTGTTGCTCCTCTTCAAAGAAATGTCATTCCTTTACTTGTACTTCCTTTTCCTGAATTAAGGTTGATTCAATTTCCCCAGTAAACTTTATCTGATTAGTACTTGTCTGCTCTTTCTGTCCTTCTTCCTGCTCATCTATATCCATGAGATCTAGCTCTTCCTCTTGTCCTTGATCTTTGGTGATTGTGAACTCTTCATTATTATTCAAGTCATAAAGTATATCCTTTATGCTTTGGTTGATCTCCTTTTCTATTACTCCTTTTGTTACTTCTTGAAAATTCTTTTTTACTACTATTTCCTCTGTTTCCTGAACTTGATCTACATCTTTCTGCTTAAGGACTGGACTGCTTAACTGATCTCCTTGAACTCCTTTGACTATTTTTGCTTTTTCGTCATCCACTTTGAAGTTGATTTGTTGTGAAGGTTTTGTCCATATTGACTTTAATCCCGAATCTACTAACCCACAATTGAATTCCTTTCTCATTTCACTCTCTTCCTCCATCATTACTCTTTTACCTTTCAACAACCTTCTTTCTTCTTCAGGACTGAGTTGCTTTGCTGCTTCTTCTTGGACTTGCTTTCCCCGTGTCTTCTCACTCATTTCTTCTGGTGTTTTATTTTTTTCAATGGCTTGTGTGATCACATTGGGTGTACTAGGGATCGATAAATTCAAAATTTTTAATAAAAAATTTTCAATGTCACTTTCAGAGTCTGAAGAGAACTGTGAAGATCCTGCTATTTCTGGTTTTTCCAGTCTTGATTCTTCTACAACAGTAGATTCCTTCTACTTTTCTCCTATTGTCACTTCCTCTCTCTCTCTTATGGTTATAGATTCAACTACTGATTTCCCTTTACCTTTCTTGGTCAGCTTCTTCTTCTGTACAGGTTTTTTCTGAACCTTCTTTTTTGCTACTACTGTAGTTCTTGTTTCAGAGGTCCTTGTAGTTCTTTGAAGTATGCTAATAGCTCCACTTCCTTTTTAACAAATACTTCCTCTGTCTTAGCTGCCATCATTTGGTCATGCAGTTCTTCATAATATTCTACTTCCTCTTGAACCCAATCTGTTGCCTTGCAAGAATAATCTTCCAGCATCTTTTGATATTGGGCCTCATATACTGCCCTTTTGTTATTTCCTTGTGTCAGATAAGTATATAACTTCACTTTACTGGTCTGAGGTGGATGAGGGTCATTAGAAGATTGGACCTGCTTCTCAGCAGCTTGATATTCTTCTTTGGTTGCTTCATCCTGCTCCAATTCAACTTTTCTTGGATCCAGCCTCCTTTTCTTTACAGGAATAACTTCCTCAGATATTCCCTTCCTTTTCCTTTCTGCTCCCCTCATGCTGGTTTGTCCTTCTGCTTCTCTCACAGACATCTTCCTGGGAGGACTCTTGATTCCTGTCATAAGGCTTCATAAATATTGTGCTTCTGGAGCCAGCTTCAACTGATCTTCCATTCCCAGTACATGATATATGATCCTGGTTAAAAAATGAGCTCCATTCATATACTTTTTCTGCTCCTAGTGTTTAGTTGCTTCTTTCAATTGTTCATGTATATATGGTGTTACATACATCACTCCGAAGGGCTTAGTTTTGTCCTTATTATTAAACATAATCAGTGTAACAGGTTTGTGTGGCATGGTATACCTTGGTAGTTTTGGGAAGCAGAAATATTGCAAAAACATCCTAATGGCATATTCCTCATTCTCCCTGCCCTTGAAATCAGGAAATTTAGAATATCCTGTATATGTTTCTTTATTCTTTTTCACAAAGCTATTATCAAGCTTGGTTCCCATTGGGTAAAACTGTAGAGCTGCTCTGATATGCTCTGCTTTGATAGTGATATTCACCTCCTGATTATCTTTGTTCTTGACTTTACACCGGAAATAAGCATCATTACCTTTTCCAACTTTCAACAGGCTGTTCATTACCTGCGCCACTCTTTCAAAATCTATGAAGAATATAGGTTCATCCAGCAACTTGTGTAAACCTACTGCTTTCCATCTTTTCTGATTGACCGCAACTCTTTGGAATATGTAGAACTCTTGACACAGCATAGTATACTTGTATCCCCCTACTCCCACTGTGAATATATGCTGGCCAATTATGCTTGGAGTTTCTTTGAGCTCCTTAACCACCTTTTCTGCTTCTGGAATTTCTTGCTCTTCGTCAGACTCCAGATCCACCTTCTCTACCACAGCTTCACTATCCAGGAACCAATGTCCTCTAGACAGAGTGACTGATTCTGCTTTGAAATCATGAATTGGTAACTCCTTTGCATTCACCATTCTGGAGAAAATATAACATCAAACAAACGAAAAAACTCCACCCACATGATTCACAAAAAATCAAGAATAATAGTTATTAGAAGAATGAAAATAATCTTTTAATTAAATTCTGACTTCTTTAGAAGAACTCAATTAAAGCGATCATTACATGTGTAGCAAGATGTCTAGTGCACTCCCCTCTTCTGACAGCTCTTATCCAGGAAGAAGATGTTTAGAAGAAAGAATGAAAATAAATAATAAACAATAGAAAATACAAAATAAAAAATAAAAAATCATAAAAAATAGAATGGAAAATACAAAATAATAAATAGAATCCTGCTACCCTTTACCTATATCTTGCTTTGTGTTATATAACTTATAAAAGGAAAAAATAAATAATTTTTCTCTTTCTATTGTTTCTTCTTCTTCTTCTTCTTCTTTTAATAATAATGTCTTCTATTTCTTTTCTCTTTTTTCTTTTGTTCTCTTTTTTTTTTTTAAATAATTTCTTCTATTTCTTTTCTTCCCCTCCTAATTCTCTTCTTAGAAAAAGGATAAGGTAAAATATTTTGTCCTAATTCCCAATGATTTTCTTTTTTTTATAACATTCTGATCTGTTTCTAAAACAATTCTAAATCCAGATCAAATATAGAGGGTTTTTTTTTCCATTGAATCAACTCTAATTTTTTACCCAATAATATTTAACCTTAGTTGCCCCTGTCTGAGGAAAAAATCCATCTCCTTTTGATAAGCAGTTTTTAGAATATTTTGGCCTCCATATCCATTTTGTCCTGGAATTTTGTTTTGATGAGCAGGCCTTGGGTATGCTTTGTTTCCATATCCTTCTTGTTCTAATACTTTGATGCTTCAGATTGTGCCATAATTGCCACCTTGCTCCTGTGTCTCCATCCTCCTTTGCTCTTTCAAAATTTTACAGGTTTTGATTAAATGAAGCTTGATCATTTGGTATTTGTATTGATAATGTTTGTATGTCTTCCAATGAAAAAGTAAATGCTTCCATGTTTGGGTCATGAACATCCTGATGAACTTCCTGTTCTTCATTACTCAATAAAAATATTAAAAACCTTTTGTCATTTATTGTCAAATTAAGCTTCATTTTTTCAAATTTTAAAATTACTTTACCTTTTTTGAGCCATGATTGTCCCAAAATTAATTTCTCAGTCATCAAATGATCTGGCCATTCTTCACAATCTATTTTCATATATTCTTTATTGAACTTAACTTCAATAGAAGGTGAAGACAAACTCTGTATTATTTGTCCTTCCAAGGTTTTGATAAAGGTTTTGCTTTTAGTCTTTTTTAGGCTAAACTTATTCAACAATGCTAAACTGATCAAATTTACCTGTGCTCCTGAGTCTATCAAGACTTTAATTTTTTCATTCTGAAAATGCATTGTTATAACAGGCAAATGTTCTTTTTCTTTTAGAGATGTTTCACACAAATAGACTTCCCTATGATCTTTGGTTTTTCTTATGCTTTCCTTTGCTTCCTGTTGGGCCTCTTTTCTAATGTTTTCCTCTTCTTTTTTCCTGTTTTGAGCTTGTTGTAATCTTCTCCATTCAGAAGCAGTTAATGGAAGATCATATCTTTTAACTCTACACCCACTTATGAAATTTGGCATGATCTCTCCATCTATGTTAGCTAGTTGGATAGCTCCACTGTTACTTATCTGATGTATAATATAAGGCCCATGTCCTTTTTTCTGAAATTTCTTCTAATGCTCCTTGCATGTGTATGCTAGAACTAGATCTCCTTCTTGTAGATCTTTTTCTTTTATGTGAACATCATGATAAGCTTTTTGTCTTTTCTTGTCCGCATATATACTCATAATTGCTTGGAGTCTAGAAGCTCCCAATTTTTCCAATTCTATAACTCTCTCAGATAATTCATGTCCAGTCCAATTGTAGTGACTACCCACTTTTAATGTTGGAATGAGAAATTCCATAAGTAGAACTGCATTTTGTCCATACACTAAATTGAATGGTGTGTTTCCTATTGCAGTTTTATAAGCCACTCTATAAGCCCATAGAACATGATTAAGTTGTAGGTCCCAATCATTCCTGTTTGTGTTTACTAATTTTGACAGTATAGTACAAAGTAATTTATTAGTACTTTCTGCTAACCCATTGGCTTGTGGGTGATATGGGGCTGACTTTCTATGAATAATCAGGAAATATTCAGTTATGTTTTCTATGATTTGGTTTACAAAATGGGTCCCCCTATCACTTACCAATTCAATTGGAAGTCCGAATCTGGTGAGGATATTTTCATAAAGGAATCTGGCAGTAGTATGAGCATCATTTCTTCTTGTGGCTTTGGCCTCAACCCACTTTGTCAGATAATCTGTATCTGCTATATGATGGAGGATTGTCTTAATCTCATAAAAAATAATGAACCACACACTGAGAATGAGTTTTAACAAGTGATGACATCATCCCGATTTTCACGGGCTGCTACAGTTTGAGACCAGTGAGCAAAAACATCAACATAACTCAAAATGTAGGAATTCAATGATTATGAAAATTTGTATGGTTATACTAGACAGTAAGCATAATCCAACAAGCTTTAAATCATTGAATTTGGATGAGTAACCACTGAGAAACACCTCTGACAAGATGAGTGAAAAAGTCGGGTACCTGACAGAGAAGTGAAGATGAACAGACCCTATTGACTTCAAATGAACATAACTGAAGATTGCAACATCCAAATGACATGAAAATTTGTGAGCATAAAGTAGACTTATAGATCTAACTTTAACAAGTTAAATCACTAAAAATGATGCACCAAGCTCAGAGAAAACATCTCTGCAAGCTGACTGAGAAAAACTGAGAGTAATGGCAGTGAGTAGTACACTTCACAAGAACATGGAAAGATGAACTCAAATAATCATGAAAATGAAAGTATATTGCTTGTACAATACAATGACTTACTGATACATATGTGTGCCTTGTAATCACACCTTGATATGGCATAAAGCTCAGCTCTTAGAGGTCTTCACATAGGTCTCTCTAACCACGACTAAAACTGCCATCTATTTATAGTTGAGTTTGGGAGGCTAACTTCCCTCAATCACTCTCCAATCAATCAATGATTGATTTGATTCTCTACCTACCACAAATCACGAATTCGTGGCTCCTCTTTCCATTCTTGATCAAGTGGACTCAACCACTTAAGATTCTTTCACTTTTACATTAAGTAAACTCTTCAAAAGTTATAAGAGGTAGTTCACAAGTGAACTTTACATAGTCTTCATTTTAAGGCTTTTTCTAAGACTTTGTGGGACTCAAGCCAATACTTAGGCTTGTCATAGACTTGCTCCAAACTCCCCCTCAAGCCAAGTATGCTTGAGGTCTTCAATCTTCCAAGATTACCTACAAACCAATCATAGCCTTGAATTTGCAAAGCTTTGTACCATCCAATGCTTTGGTTAGAATATCTGCACATTGTTGATGAGTGGACACATATGATATTTGAATCTCTTTGCTTAGAACCTTTTCTCGTACATAGTGATAATGAACTTCAATATGTTTAGTCCTTGCATGAAAAATAGGATTAGCAGCCAAATGAATAGAACTCATATTGTCACCAAAAATAGTTGGAGTTCCAAACTCCAATCCAAGATCTTTGAATAATGTCTTCATCCACATAGCTTCTTGTGTAGCTATGGCAAGACCTCTATATTCAGCTTCAGTAGAAGAGAGAGCAACTGTGGCTTGCTTCTTGGATGACCATGAAATAAGCTTTGAACCTGCAAAGGTAAGATAACCTGAAGTGCTCCTTCTATCTTCCTTGGAGCCAGCCCAATCTGCATCAGAAAATAGCTTCAAATCTAAATCAGATACATAAGCATAATAAAGTCCTTCATTTATGGTTCCTTTGAGATACTTGAGAATCCTTTTGGCAGCATCCATATGTGGTTTCCTTGGTGTGTGCATAAATTGACTTAGCACACTCACACTGTATCTCTTGTCAATGTGGCATAGTTGAGACTACCCACTAGACTTTGATATGATGTGATGTCCTCTATGAGTTCACCTTCATGTGAGCTCAATTTGTGATTGACCTCCATTGGAGTACCTGCAATCTTACAATCTTGCATCTTGAATTTTGCCAACATGTCCTTAATGTACTTCCTTTGAGTGAGAAACAAACCATGATCTTTGTAGACAACTTCCAAACCTAGGAAGTAGGTAAGTGAACCCAAATCACTTATCTTGAACTCTTCTCTCATCTGATCTTTGATCTTCTTCATACCATCTGCATCATTTCCTATCAATATAATATCATCTACATATACACATAGGTAGATGACCTCGGAATTACTCTTTTTAATAAAGAGTGAAGGATCTGCCTTGCTTGGTTGAAAGCCTTTGTCCTGCAAGAATGAAAAAAGCCTGAAATTCCAAGCTCTTGGAGCTTGCTTGAGACCATACAATGCTTTGTTAAGTTTACACACATAATCAGGATAAACTTGGTTCTCAAAACCAGGTGGTTGTGCCATATATACCTCTTCTGTTATCCAACCATTCAAAAATGCATTCTTTACATCTAGTTGAAGTATCTTCCAATTTTTGGAAGAGGCAATACTAAGCAAAACCCTAATAGTAGGCATCTTTGCAACAGGAGAGAAGGTCTCCTCATAATCAATTCCCTGAGTTTGTGCAAAGTCTTTTGCTACAAGCCTTGCCTTATACCTGTTAATTGAACCATCATAATTCTTCTTGAGTTTATAGACCCATCTTGAGCCTATTACCTTCATGGATGAAGTCTTGGGCACCAAATCCCAAGTGTTGTTTTCCTCAAGTGCTTCAATCTCTTCCTTCATTGCATGCTTCCATTCTGATTTTGCTTTGGCCTCTTCAAATGATGATGGCTCCTCTTGGTTTATATCCTGTGCTATGTAGATAGAGTGTTTAGTTACTAATGAGGTGTCAAACCCATACCTTTCTGGTTTTTTCTTTTCCCTCATAGATCTTCTTAGGCCATGATGTGATGATTCTGCCTCATGTCCAAGTTCCTGCAATTTTGCTTTACCTTTAGACTTCCATGCTTTGATCTTTTCCATCTGAGATTCTTCATCATCCTCTGAGGTGTCTTGTTCTTCAATCTTTGGTTGTTCTCTACCAAGATTTGGAAAATCTTCTTCAAGATTATATGGTAAATTGACCTTCCTGCATGAATCTTCATACCATGAATTGTTCTCATAAAAAACTACATCTCTGCTTACCAAGAATCCTTTGTTGGTAGGGTTGTATAACCTGTAGCCCTTTTGATTGTTGTCATATCCAATAAATACACACCTTTCTGCCTTTGGATCCATCTTGCCTCTAACCTGTGAAGGAACATGAGCAAAAGCAATACATCCAAAAATTTTACAATGATCTAAGCTTGGTCTTCTTCCATTCCAAGCCTCATATGGAGTCATCCCATCAAGGGATTTTGAAGGCAACCTGTTAATCAAGTAAGTGGCTGTAGATACAGCCTCAGCCCATAAGTAATTAGGTAAATGCTTTTTATTTAACATAGACCTTGCAGCTTCAACAATTGTCCTATTCCTCCTTTCTGCCACTCCATTTTGCTCAGGAGTGTACCTTGTAGTTACCTCTCTTTTGATTCCTCTTTCTTGAAGAAAAGAATCAAACTCATGGGAGAAGTATTCTCCCCCTCCATCTGACCTTAGCCTTTTTAGTGATTTACCTGTTTGATTCTCCACAGGAGCCAAATATCTTTTGAAACACGAAAAAACTTCATCTTTGTGTTTCATAAAGAATAGGATAGTCCATCTGCTGCAATCATCAATAAAGGAAACATAATACCTTGATCCAGATATTGAAGCTTCCTTGCTAGGTCCCCATACATCTGTATGAACCAACTCCAAGAGATCTCCATGCATATAACCTTTCTTCATGAATGGTAACCTGTGAGACTTTCCAAATTGACATGCACTACACTTATAAATCATATGTTGTTTTGACAAATTAGGAAGTCCAAGTACACTTTGGTCCCTACAAATTTGCTTTAATGACCTTTCACCAATATGTGCTAACCTTTTGTGCCATACTTCCAATTCTGTGAGTGTCTGACTACCATAATTAAAGACAGCAATGTTTCTAGTGTCCTGTAATTCAAATGTGAACAATCTACCTGTCTTTTCACCTTTTGCAATTCTTCTGAATCCTTGACTTGGATCTTCAACAAATGCTCCTACTTTTGTGAACCTGACTTGCAACCCTTTCTCTACTATCTGCCCAACACTTATCAAATTCTTTGTAATGGTAGGGACATAGAGTACCTTACTGAGTAGGTTGATGTTTCCATCAGGTGCTTTGACATTGCCTATTTTCTCCACAGGATTTTTTGTATCATCTCCTGTCTGTACCTCATGCTTATTCCTTGGATCTTCTAAATCTGATAGCAGTGCCACATTTCCTGCCACATGATTTGAACAACCTGAATCTATGTAGAAAACATGCTCATCAGATTTACCTTGTGGCATAGCCATGTTCATGATCAATAATGAATCCTCTTTGTTTGAGTCTTCTGTGTAGTTATTGTAGTCTCTCCTTCCTTTGTAGCCTCCTTGATAGTTTGAATGATTGTAGTTGTTGTAGTTGTCATGGTAGTTGTTGAACCTTCCTCTTGAGTAGCCATAACTTCCTCTATTGTATCCTCTGCCTCTTTGATTCCTGGAATTCCTAAAGCAATTTTCAGTTGTATGATTAGTTAATCCACAAATAGAACATGAGTTGGAGTCTTGGGATCTCCCCCTGCCTTGTCTACCTCCTCTTCCTCTACCTCTGCCATGTCTTCCTCTACCTGCATAGTTAATTGATATGTACCTGCTTCATCATCCACTTTCTTTGCCTTTCCTTTGTTATCTTTGGACTTGCTTTTATCAGTGTATAAAGCTGAAGATTGATTACCTTTAGAGCTTTCTCCATTTTTGATAAGCTTTGCCTCTTGAGTAAGTAGTTGTCCAATGAGTGTGTTGAAATCAGGTACATGCATGTCCATGTACAAATCCATAGCTGTGGTGAATGCTTCCCACTTGTCATCTGCCTTCAAGCCATTGATGACCTACCTTACAATTTGCTCTTCATCTATTACCTCTCCAATGCTTCCCAACTGATCCGCTATGTCCTTGAGCTTTGTGACAAAATCAGTCACATTTTGTTTGGGAGCCTTCTTGAGAGTTGTGAAATCCAGCCATAGTTGATGCTTCCTAGCTTTAGTACTTGAAGAAAAGAAAGCTTCAAGTGCATCCCACACTTCCTGAGATGTCTTACAACTTCTAATGTGAGGCAACAAAAAATCTCAGATAGAGTTGAGGAGATAAGACCTTGCAAGTGCATCCTTGGAGCACCATGTGCTCAATCTTTCTTGCTCTTCTTGTGTTGGTTGACTTTTGTTCCTGAAACTTGGCATAACTTCATCTCCAGCCACATAACCATATAAACTTCTACCTTGGAGATAGGCTTCCATTCTTAATGACCAAGCTGAGTAGTTACCTCTATCCAATTTGTCAATTGATGAAGGAAATCCATCTGCCATGTTGTCCAACCTTGCTCTGATACCACTGTGAAGAGATGGATAGGTATGTGCTTGAAGATGAAGAGGTGTTGCAAAATCCTTGATCTACACCAGCCAAATGAACTCCAGGAGTATATGGTGGGCCCTTTTAGCTTGCCAATGGATGTATTAGACACCCTATGTACCTTGGAACATCACTCTCAAAAAGATAGATCAAAACAGATAAGTTGGAGTTAGCTCAGAGGTGAAAACTTGCTATTCTTGGTTCATACACCTGTCTAGTGTTTTAAATAATTCTCTGAGCACAGCAGCAATTAGCTTAATTCCTCTTGGGAAAGTGTAGGTAACTTAAAGAGCTAACTTTCAAGAGTAATCTCATCAAAAATAATGAACCACACACTGAGAATGAGTTTTAACAAGTGATGACATCATCCCGATTTTCACAGGTTGCTACAGTTTGAGACCAGTGAGCAGAAAAATCAACATAACTCAGAATGTAGGAGTTCAATGATTATGAAAATTTGTATGGTTGTTGGAAGGTGTATTTTTGGAAAGTATTTTTTGGTGTAGAAAATTAGTAAAAAGCCAAAAAAACTTGTAAAATATTTATGCAATGGTTGTAAAAATAAGGAAGAGTCTTCCTTATGTAGTCAAGGACCTCATGTAATTTTTGTAGAATTTTTAGAAACTCTTAGATAGCATATTTTTAGAAAATTAGAGAAAAAGACCTAATTTCAAGTGTGAAAAGGGACACTTGAAAATGTATATAAGTCAACTTTCTCTAATTTGGAGAGGTTGGTTAGTCATTTGCTCATGCTATCAATAGAGAAGAGAGAGTTTCTGCAAAAATCGTGTTTTCTCCTGTTGAGTGTATTTTCTTTGATGTGAGAGCTTGTTTCTTGCTTAATCATGGAGATTTGTGAGTTACATTTGTGTATTACTGAGTGAGTTGTATGAAGGAAGAGGTTTACTGATGTAATGAGTGGAAAAGGATTGAAGAAAGTTCCAAAATTGTGAAAATCGTCTAAATGTACAGAATCGCGATTGTCTCGTCTCTGTGATACAGGTGATATTTTTCAATTTTGAGTTAATATTTGTATTCTGCTGATAAAATAGCATGGTTTTGACACAAAGATTATAGAAAATGATGGAGATTTGCCTTAGATATGGTAAACCCTAGATTTTCTCTTCATCTTCAATTTTTCTCAGCAATCCAGCCATTAATCTCTTATTTCCTTGAATCTATTATCTTGAAGGGGCTGTGGTCTTATGGATATTCCTAGGATTGACAAAATAAAGATGATTTGTTGATTCTTTGTTACTTCATGATTGGAGAGGACAACTTGGAGTCCAAAAACAAAACATTTTTTGGCGCCGTTGCCGGGGAACATTCCAAGAACTTCTTTGAAGTTGGACCTTTGCTGGATCTTCAGTTGATAATGGTAAAAAACACAAGAACAAGGTAAAGCTCATCAATTAAGAAAAGTGCACATGAATAGGTAGATATCATTGTTTGTCTTTAGGGAAGAAGAAAGCAATGGATGTCTTGTAGAAGTGGAAGTGCTGAAATCTTTGTAAATTGATAGTTGCTCATCATATTGGTGAAGTAAAAGTGCAGGTGTGTGGAGGATTTGAGCCAAGAAGCTGAAGATGGAGGTAACTTGAATCTATTCTTGCATTTCTAGATTTCTTTTTGACCAAGTACTAGACACTATGGGTGATCTTGGGAAGATAACATGGTGATGTTAAGGAAAGGTCAGTTAAAGTAGCTAGATGTAAGAATGAGGGATTCAGTTGTTGACCAAATCTGAGCATTAATCTTGAGTTGTTCTGCATTTTGAAAAAATATATGATTGAGTTTATCTTTACAAAAATTGATTGCCTTTCATAACACTTTTTCATTTGAGAAATTTTCTTTGGTACTTTAGTGATAGCTAAGGACATAGAAACTCATAACCAATCAAGAACCATGGGATCAGCTGATCTCCAAAACCAAAAACCCTAAGTAAAGTGTTCACCTTTATTTTTAGGGCAAAAATACCAAACAAATTCATAAAATTCCTCAAAAATAATCAAACAAATTTCTTTTCTTGTTAGGAAGTTGAAGTGAAGTGTTGAAGACAAGGTTGATTGAGAAGAAGTAGAAAAGAAAACAAAAAATTGTCAAAAAATCAGAAAATTAAAAAACACGATTCTCTACACAGAATCGCTATTTTCTGAAAAAATGTTGAATCTGGAGCAACATTTCATCCACATGTGAAGTGAAGTGTTGTGGACAAGGGTGATTGAGAAAAAGTGGAAAAGAACACAAAATATTGTCAAAAAAAAAAAAAAAAACCAGAAAATTAGAAAACACGATTCTCTGCACAGAATCGCGATTTTCTGAAAAAAAGTGTTGATTCTAGAACAACATATCAGGAGGATGTTGAATTGAGATTGACAAAGGGTATGGAAGGGAATTAAGAAGAAGAAATTACTCCAATTGGCATAAAATCAAAAGTATGCAAAAAACACGATTTTCTGCACAGAATCGCGATTTCCTGTAAAGGAAAATTTTTTGGAAATCTTTTGCATATTTGGGTATGTGGAGACAAGAAAGTGCAGGGGAGACCAGTAAGATTGAGTAAGTGAATTGGAACAAAGGAAAGAGTGTGGAAAATTGAAAATCACACAAAATCGCGATTTTTTGAGCACTATATAAACAGAAAATTGAAGAAAAAATTCATTTGAGAGTGAGAGTGAGGGAGAGAGAGAGTGAGCAGAGCTGCCGGAATCGCGATTTTCAGCAAAGTGGACTTTGGAACAATTTTTTTCACCCAAGCAAGAAAGGTAAGAATCCTAACATCATTTTTGAGTACATATTTTTGGTTTTGAGTGAAAAATAACACCAAAAAATAGAAAAAATAAGAGGAGAACAGAATCGCGATTTTCTGATTTCTTGAGTTTTTACTAAGAAATCATTAATTTTTGCTTTAGTTGCTTTATTGCATGTTAAAATTTTAAAAAAGGCGATTCTATAGGTGAAAAAATTTTTGAAAAATCAATATTGTGAAATTTTGTCAAAAACTGGACAAAATCGCGATTCTGAGTTTTAACTCAAAATCGCGATTCTGTGAAAGGTGCCATCAACATCGCGATTCCCAGAACGCGATTTTCATTAGAAAATCGTGTTTAACAATCTGTGAGCAATCACGATTGTCTGAGAACAAAATCGTGAAAAACACGATCTTGTAAACAAAATCGTGAAAATCACGATTTTCACACGAAATCGTGAAAAAACACGATCTTGTGAACAAAATCGTGAAAATCACGATTTTCACACAAAATCGTGAAAAACACGATCTTGTGAACAGAATCGTGAAAAACACGAGTTTCACAGAAAATCGTGAAAAACACGATCTTGTGAACAAAATCGTGAAAATCACGATTTTCACACAAAATCGTGAAAAACACGATCTTGTGAACAGAATCGTGAAAAACACGAGTTTCACAGAAAATTGTGAAAAACACGATCTTGTGAACAAAATCGTGAAAATCACGAGTTTCACACAAAATCGTGAAAAACACGATTTTCAACAGAAAATCGTGAAAAACACGATTTTCAACAGAGAATCGTGAAAATCACGATTTTCACACAAAATCGTGAAAAACACGATTTTTATTCAGAAAATCGTGAAAATCATAAATTCCACAGAAAACACGATTTTATTCAGAAAATCGTGAAAATACATAACCTAAGCAGAAAATCGTGGAAAAAACATGATTTTATTCAGAAAATCGTGAAAATCATAAATTCCACAGAAAATCGTGGAAAAACACGATTTTATTCAGAAAATCGTGAAAATACATAACCTAAGCAGAAAATCGTGGAAAAAAACACGATTTTATTCAGAAAATCGTGAAAATACATAACCTAAGCAGAAAATCGTGGAAAAACACGATTTTATTCAGAAAATCGTGAAAATACATAACCTAAGCAGAAAATTGTGAAAATAGGTGAATGATACTTAGGTCTGGAAATAAAATAAATACACTTTCTAAACAAGACCTAGCAAGGAAGGGAAAAGAGCCAGGAAGTAGTAAAAGATCAGAAAGAAGTTTAGGGCAAGAAAATAACATGGAAAACCTAAATGAAACAAATGAGTCAATGGAAACTGGGGATTTTAGAAACATCCTCAAATACATGTATACAAATAGGTTTGGAGCCTATGTATATCAGGATGGAATGCATAAATTCCTCATTAGATTGAGAAATTTAGAAGTTCCCCTGAATATAACCCCAGTAGCACAATTCAAGGATGGAAGATATGAAGATAGGCAAGGATGTGTATACATCCTCTCTCAAGACCCAGAAAATTCAAATGACCTAGGGCAATGTGCTGATAAGGGACCTTGGGAGCATAACATAGAACAAACAAATTTGCCCAGGCCAAATGGAAACCACACTAGCAATGAACAACAACATGGGAGGAGGACACATATTTCCCCAAATCCCTTTGACAAGGAACCAGATGGATACAATGACTTCCCACTTAGAAGAAGACCTCATTGGCAGCCTCAGGGTAGAATGCTTAGACCATACCAAGTAGCCAAATGCATGAAGAACCAATATGAAGGGTATTCAGATCCTCATGCTCATGCAGCAGAATTTAGACAACTAATTAGAGCTGAAGAAGTAGAGGATTACAAGGTGCAATTTGAAGCATTTGGATTAACCCTAACAGGACCAGCCTTATCCTGGTTCATTCCCCTGAGAAAGGAAATGTATCTGGACATTGAATCTTTTTTAGAAGCTTTCATTGGAGAATTTTCTAAGACTGGGATAAAACATAGTACAGCCACATTAATACATAGTTTCAAACAAGAAAAAGAGGAAAATGTTAGAGAAGCAGCCAGAAGATTTAAACAATACATTGATAGATGCCCAAGAGAGGAAGTACCTTCCATGGCAAAACAAGTATCCCTATTCATTGAAGGTTTGAGAAGTGCTCAACTAAGAACCCTAGTGTACTATAGGAGATGTCCTGACTTAGCAGCCTGTGTGAAGGAGGCAATAGACTTGGAGGACAACAGAGGTCAAGATCTGTTGGCATTTGATCAACCTAGATCATATGAAGACAAAATTCCTCCAGCAGAAGAATTGGCTCAGGCCATTGCTAAAGCCCTAGAGGTAAACACTAAAGCTAATCTGATTAACTCTAGGATAAACACAAACAAAAAATGTTACATTTGTGGAGAAAATCATCTGGCACAACAATGCCCATATCAGAAGCCTCCACACTTGCAAGATAGGAAGACACTCAAATACTGCACACTAGAGAGAAAATGGACAAACCATACCAGGGAGGAATGCTTCTATAACAAACAACCCGTCAAGGAAAGAGACTACATGGCTCAGAGGGAATCAGGTTATACGGAGCAACCAAGACCAGTGTTGGGACAACAACCTCCTATTCCAACTAATGTGGTACCAGTCAAATATACACCCATAGAGGAAGGAAATTCAAGATTCAGATCACCTTATAAGGAAGATTATCAATGGAGTGAGGGACATCAGGAAGAATGGGAAGATTATGAAATAAGAGAACCTGAGCTTAGAGCCCTAGATTTGGGAAATGGAAAAATTGAAATGGACACAGCAACATTCATGTACATTACCAACAACTACATGTCCAATCAAAAACCTCAATTCAAAGGGGGTCCAAAGATAACATGTTATAGGTGTGGGGGAGAGCATTTCATCAGAGACTGTCCACAACCTCCAACATTCAGGATAGAGGGAGCATACTACAAGGATTGTGGCAGAGAACACCTGATCAAAGATTGTCCAAAAAATCCCCAAAAACAACAGAACACACCCAATAACATACCACTAAAAACAGTCAATATTATGGAACAGGAGGAATTGAGTGACAATGATCAAGTTGGAATCAATGTAATAACAAGGGCACAAGCTAAGCAACAGGAAACAAATAAGGAACAAAGTGAAGGTTCAGCCTCAAAGGTGAAAAGGAATAAACAAAAAGGGAAGTGGGAAAAGAAAAAAAGAATGGGCAAAAACTTGGAAGAAGACGATAAGGAACAATCAAAAAGTACTCCTCCCCAAAACACTCAAAATCAGTCTGAAATAGAACACTCTCAGAGTCTAGAAACCCTAATCAAAGCATATAAGGGAAAAATCCAAGAAGGACCAAGTCCTGCAGATCATGCAGTGGCTTATCCTATACCAGAATTAGAACAAGAAAGAATGCTAAAGTGCAAACAAATTATCCAAGAAACACAACTCAGATTAGGGGAAGAAGACAGTTCTCAGAGAACAATTGAACAAATTGAGAAAACAAGAACATGGAAAAGCATTAACAAAGAGGAAAATCCACAATTAACATTCCAAATGATCATAAATGAACAATGTAGCATTACATGTCATACAACATGGGAAAACTTGTTAAAACAAAATCCTCACCTACAAAACAAAATGAATAAAGGGGAAACAATACCTGGAAACCTTCATTCACCAACACAGGAATTAGAGGAATTATGGTATATTCCTATTGATAAAATAGGAGGATATTGTGAAGGAGAAGAAGGGAATTCAACCCTAAAATTACAATATGGAAAAAATTCAGCTAAAGCCATTTTGGATAGTGGATCAGGAGTGGCCATAATGACTAAACAAACTTGGGAGAAATGGGGAAGAAATGAATTACTACCCACTAAGATGAGGTTACAACTTGCAGATGGGCATATAGAAAAACCCCTAGGAATTTGGGAGAAAGTGATTGTGGACATATGCGGTATAGAAATAGAGCATACCTTTGCCATAGTAGAATTTCCACAATCCACTTCATATGAAATTATCCTAGGAAGACCTTTTATGAGACAAATGCAAATTGTACAAGATTGGGGTAATGATTGTTTATATCTCCAAAGCAAAGGAAGAATAACAAGAGTGAACTTGAGAAATGGGCACTACTGTGATGTATCTCCTCAAGAATGGTTTAAAATACATCAAAATCAAGAAGAAAGTGAGGAATCAGACATAGAGGATCAGGAAGAGAGTGAATCAGCAATATGGAAGTGCAACATAATAAGAAATCTCATCAATAAAAAGAGAAGACTGAAAAGAGAGGAATGTGTGGAAGAAAGAAAAGTACAGGATGAAAGCTATGTGCCACAACAATTTAAAGATGAAGAGTTTGAGCCTTATGGGTGGAATCAAATCTTGGCTACTATGGATCTGGCCAGTGAAGAATATGTAGGAGTGAAATTTCAAAATGAAGAAGGCTTTGATGTTTTCCACATTAGCATACACATGTTAAGTGTACTAAAAACAGAAGAGGAGCAAAATAAAGAAATAATATTACAAAAAAGAAAAACACAGTATTTGGAAACAGTAAAAGCCGAGGATGCAATCAAAGACAAAATCTCAGGCAAATACAAGGAACATAAACACAAGGAAATAGAAAGAGATCAGACAAAAGACAAGAAAGAGAAAGAGATCAATAAGGATCAATATTTTGATGTACCAGCAAATTTTAAAACTTATGAGGTAGAAGACAGACTACTCCTGAAAATGAAACCAAAAAGAGAGAAGAAAAAAGGAGAAGCTTATGACAATGAAGAACAAACAAAAAAGATTGTGATTATTCAGGAAGAAGGAAAAGAGAGACAGATAGTGATAGCTGATGATATGACCACACAAGAGGAAGAAGCCTTAAGGAGTCTGGCAAAGAACTATAGGGATGTATTTGCTTACAGTTATAAAGATTTAAAAGGAATTGATCCAAAAATCTGTGAGCATAAGATTCCTATGACACCTGATGCAAAACCAAGCAAACAGAGGCACTACACATTTAATGATAAATACTCTGCCAAAATAAAAGAAGAAATTGACAAGTTGTTGGCGGCTAATTTCATTTATGAAATAGAGTACACTGAATGGATATCACCTATAGTTGTGGTGCCAAAGAAGAATGGAAAACTTAGGGTTTGCATCAACTTGAAAAAAGTGAATGCAGCAACTATAAGGGATAGTTATCCACTGCCAATAACAGATCATCTTCTTGAGAGAGTTGCAGGAAAGGAGGTTTACAGTTTCCTAGATGGTTTCTCAGGCTACAATCAAGTGCCAATAGCCTTAGAGGACCAACACAAGACTGCCTTTTCTACAGAATGGGGGGTTTATGCCTTTAGAGTTATGCCCTTTGGACTAACCAATGCTCCAGCAACCTTTCAAAGATTGATGTGTCATATTTTCAAAGAATTCCTGAGAAATGTAATGGAAATCTATGTGGATGATCTGTGCACTTTTTCTTTAAAAAGACAAGATCATTTACAAGATTTAGAAAAAATATTCAGGAAATGCAGGACATACAGAGTATGCTTAAATCCTGAAAAGTGTGTATTCTTTGTGAGACAAGGTAGAATGTTAGGTCACATAGTTTCAAAAAATGGAATTTCAACAGATGAGAAGAAGATAAAAGCAATAATAGAACTTCCAAGACCTACAAATGTGAAGGAACTCCAAACTTTTATGGGACATTGTGGGTACTATAGAAAATTTGTACACAAATTTGCTGATATAGCTAAACCCTTATATGCCTTAATCACAAAGTTTGTGTGGACTGAAGAATGTGACCAAGCCTTTGAAACATTAAAAACTTGTTTGGTGACAGCACCAATTTTAAAAACACCTCAGTGGGATAAAATTTTTCATGTACATGTCGATGCTTCAAATTATGCTCTGGGATGTGTGTTAGCACAACCTATAGAAGGAAGCAAATTAGATTTCCCCGTAGCATATGCAAGTAGACAATTAAACATTGCAGAAAAAAATTACACAACCACTGAGAGAGAAGGATTGGGAATGATATTTGCTGTCAAAAAGTACAGACATTATCTATTGGCCAACAAGTTTAAATTCTTTGTGGATCATCAAGCTCTACTCTATTTAGTAAATAAACCATGTCATACAGGAAGAATAGTAAGATGGTTTCTTTTACTAATGGAATTTGAATTTGAGGTGGTGGTTAGACAAGGGAAAACACACTTGAGAGCAGATCATTTGTCAAGAATCCAGTCTAAAGAACCTCGTTCACCTATAGATGATGATTTACCAGATACATACTTATTCAAGGTGGAAAGTGTTCCTGAATGGTCTATGTCATTAATTCCTTTGCTAACTATGGGACCGTGTAGCACATTAGGGAATAACACACATCTGGTGTTACAAAGCAGAAACTTCATGTTGTTAGCTGGACATTTGTATCACCGCAATCAGTCAGGTATACTGGAATTTTGTACTCCAGAGGAGGAGCAATATGAATATGTAAGAAGAGCTCATTACTGGAACCCATGTACTCATGCTTCCAAGATAGTCACGTTAAGCAACCTTAATAGGATGGGAGTACATTGGCCAAACAAGATTCAAGATGTGGAGAGATATGTTGATAATTGTAAAAAATGTCAAACATTGAAGGAATCAGAATTGATAACTTTATATTGGTTTCAAAAAAACCCTGAATGGAGTGAACATATTGTAGAGGAATTGAAGAGAAAGAAGGAAGGGAAACAGGTAATAGCTGGTGCTGACTCAAGAAACTTACAAGTGATATCGGAAGAATATCAACTCATAGGAGAACAACTATATAAGAGAGGAATGGATGAATATCTGAGAATTTGTGTTCCTGAAGGAAAGTATTTAGAAATGTTGGAAATGGCACACTCAGGAGTGGCAGGAGGACATTTTTCAAGTGATAGAACAGCCAAGCTCATATTGTACTCTGGCTTTTGGTGGCCAACCCTATTTGCTGATGCAAGAATTTATGTAAAAAGATGTGATGTTTGTCAAAGGGTGAGTCAACCAAACAAAAGAGATAATATGCCATTAATTCCTTTAATTTCAGCCAGAGCTTTTAGCAAATGGGGACTGGATTTTATTGGACCAATACATCCTCCAGCCAGACAAACCCATGCAGAATACATAATAGTAGCTACAGATTATTTGACAAAATGGGCTGAAGCCAAAGCTACTAAAAGAAATGATGCTCACACCACTGCCAGATTTTTGTATGAAAACATTATCACTAGATTTGGACTACCAATTGAACTGGTAAGTGATAGGGGAACTCATTTTTTAAATCAGATCATAGAAAACATGACCAACCACTTTTTGATCAGTCATAGAAAATCAGCCCCATATCACCCACAAGCTAATGGCTTAGCAGAAAGTACTAATAAAGTACTTTGTGCAGTATTGTCCAAACTAGTCAACACAAATAGAAATGACTGGGATTCTCAACTTAATCATGTTCTCTGGGCTTACAGAGTGGCATACAAAATTGCAATAGGAACTACCCCATTTAATTTAGTATATGGCCAAAATGCAGTTTTACCCATGGAATTTCTTATTCCAACATTAAAAGTGGGTAATCAATATAATTGGACAGGACATGAATTATCCGAGAGAATCATAGATTTGGAAAAACTGGGAGCTTCTAGACTCCAAGCAGTGATGAGTATATACGCAGACAAGAAAAGACAGAAAGCTTATCATGATGTTCACATTAAAGAAAAAGATCTACAAGAGGGAGACCTGGTCTTGGCTTACACAGTTAAGGAACATCAGAGAAAATTTCAGAAAAAAGGTCATGGGCCATACATTATACATCAGATAAGTAAAAGTGGAGCCGTTCAATTAGCTAACATTGATGGAGAAATCATGCCAAATTTCATAAGTGGATGCAGAGTTAAGAGGTATGATTGTCCATTAACTCCTGATGAATGGAGAAGACTGCAAAAGGCCAAAAATAGAAAAAACGAAGAGAAGAACATCAGAAAAGAGGCTCAACAAGAAGCCAGGGAGAGAATAAGGAAATTGAAAGAAGTGTGTTTATGTGAAAACAACCTAAAACAAAAGGAACATTTGCCTGTTATCATGATGAATTATCAAAATGAAAATATTAGGGTTTTAGTAGATTCAGGAGCTCAAGTGAATCTGATTAGCTCAGCTCTGGTAAACAAATTTAGCTTAAAGAGGGCTGAAAGCAGAATTTTGATCAAAACCATAGAAGGAAAAATAATTCAGAGCATATCTTCACTTTCTATTAAAGTTAAATATAATAATGAATATATGGAAATAGATTGTGAAGAGTGGCCAGACCAATTCATGACTGAAAAGTTGATTTTGGGACAACCTTGGCTCAAACAAGGTAAAGTTGTTTTGAACTTTGAGAAAATGAAGCTTAATTTGACCATAAATGACAAAAAGTTTTTAATGTTTTTTCTGAGTAATGAAGGTCAGGAGGAAGGTCAGGAGATTTATCTAGATGTTCTTGACCCAGATATGGAAGGGTTTACTTTTTCAATGAAGGACAGGAACAGATTACCAATACCAAGTGCTCAAGCTTCATACAATCAAAACACACAAGAGATCTCGGGAGTAAAAACAACTGGTGAGACAAAAATAAGAAGACAGTTATGGACACATCAACAAAACAGAACTACAAACACATGGAGAAAGGGCACGCACAGATGGTATCCACCAAAACAGGAAGAGGGAATAAAATGGGTATGGAAACCAAAAGAGGCTACAAGAAGTTTGTCTATGAAACATGGATACTTGTATGATACAAAGACATTGAGAGTGAAGCATTGTTGGGTAAAAAAATCAGAATTGAGTCAATACAAGAGAGATCATCCACACTTAACCTATTTTCAGATCGGTGGAACAAAATACTATTAAAAAAAAAAAAAAAAAGAAAAAAAAAAAAACAAAACAAAACAAAAGAAGAGAAAAAAAAAAAAAAAAAAAACAAAAGAAGAGAGAAAGAAAAAAGAAAAGGAGGGAGAAGAAAGGACAAAAACAACATGTTCTTCTAAATTCTTTTTTCTTAAAAGGGGAATTAGGAGGGGAAGGAAGGCAGAAAAAAATACAAAAGAAAATGTATTTTAATTTCTATCTAAAATTAAAAAGCACAAAAGCAAGATTTAGGGAGGAAGAAAGTAACTTATTAAGGAAAATCTGTATTATTTTGTTCAAAATTTTTGTGACCATTTTTTTTATTTTTTTTATTTTTCATCTTCTTTCTATTTAAGAATTGTTTTCTTTTTTGAGTAAGGAATTGACAATTGAAGAGAGCACATTAGATATCTTGCTACACCTGTATTGCTCACTTAAAAATTGAGTCCTTTGGAAAAAGAAAAAATTGTTTGGAACTTGTTTCTTTCATATGTTTATATCAGTGACATACCAGAATGAGACAGTATTTTTTGTGAATTCTTGTGACTCATGTGGGTGGAGTGTTTTTTCTTTTCTTTTATATATAAACACAGGATGGTGAATACAAAAGAATTGACCATTCATGACTTCAAAGCCGACTCAGTAACCTTGTCAAGAGGACATTGGTTCTTGGACAGTGAGACCATAGTGGAGCAGGTGGACCTGGAATCAGATGAAGATACAGAAATTCCAGAAGCAGGAAAAGCAGTAAAAGAACTGAAGGAAATTCTGGGAGTAATAGGTCAGCACATTTTCACAGTAGCAGTGGGAGGTTATAAATACACAATGTTGTGCCAGGAGTTTTATAGGTTTCAAAGAACTACTGTCAACGTAAAAAGATGGAAGGCTGTGGGATTGCATAAACTATTGGAGGAACCAATCTTCTTCATTGACTTTGAAAGGGTAGCACAGGTAATGAGCAGTTTGGAAGAAGTTGGAACAAAGAATGATGCTTATTTCAGGTGCAAAGTGAAGAACAAAGATGATCAGGAGGTGTGTGTTACCATTAAGGCAGAACATATTAGAGCTGCTTTACAATTGTTTCCAATGGGCACCAAACTGGATCAAAGCTTTGTAAAAAAGAATAAGGATACTTATACAGGATATGGAAAGTTCACGGATTTTAAAGGAAAAGAGAATGAAGAATATGCAATCAGAATGTTTTTGCAATATTTTTGTTTTCCCAAGCTGCCTAGATACACCAAGCCTCACAAATCAGTAACTCTGTTGATGTTCAACAATAAAGACAAAACCAAACCATTTGGAGTTATGGATGTCTCACCATACATCCATGAACAGTTAAAGGAAGCAGCCAAACATTGGGAATAGAAGAAATCTATGAATGGAGCCCAGTTTTTGACAAGAATTATTTATCATATCTTGGGTATGGAAGAACAATTGAAATTAGCTCCAGAAGCACAATACTTTAGAAATTTGATGTCAGGAGTAAAAAGTCCTCCCAAAAGGATGCAAGCTAAAGACACAGTGGGACAAACCAGTATGAGGGGAGCTGGGATGAAGAGGAGAATTATCTCTGAAGAAGTAGTGCCTGTTAAGAAGAGGAAAGTGGATCCAAGAAAAATAGAAATGGAGCAGATTGAAGCAACAAAAGAAGAACATGTGGCAGCCCAAAAAGGAGTACAATCCTCTAGTGAACCTCACCCCCCACAAACCAGTAAAGAGCAATTATTTACTTATCTAACTCAGGGAAACAACAAAAGAGCAATGTACGAAGCCCAATATCAGAAAATGTTGGAAGACTATTCCTGCAAGGCTACAGATTGGATACAGGAGGAGGTGGAGCATTATGAAGTTTTACATGAGGAAATGATGGCAGCCGAGACCGAAGAAATATTTGTGAAAAAAGAAGTAGAGTTGCTGGCATACTTCAAAGAGTTGCAAGGACCTCCAGAGACCAGGACCACTGTTGTGGTAAAAAAGAAAGTGCCAAAAAAGCAAGTCCAACAGAAGAAACTAGTCAAGAAGGGAAAAGAAAAAGTAGTAGCTGAAGCTACAACAGTTAAAGATACAGAAGCAACAGTCATGGAAGAAACTCAGAAGTCTACCACAGTGAAGGAAGTATCAAAGCCTATAGAGCAAGAAGTAGGAGGATCCTCACGATTCTCATCCGAGTCAGATAGTGACATTGAGAGTTTTTTGTTGAAAAGTTTAAACTTGTCAATACCCAACACTCCTAATGTAGCTATACAGACTGTAGAAAAAATGAAGACACCTGAGGATACAAATAAGAAGTCTCAAGAAAGGCAGACTCATGAAGAAACTGTACAACAGATGAGTGCTGAAGAAGAAAGAAGATTGTTAAAAGGAAAGGCAAGAATGACAGAAGGGGAAAACCAAAGGAGAGATGAAGATAGCTTTGGAGTAGTGAATGTTGGTATAAAGTCAATATGGACCAAGCCTTCACAGACATATTTCAAAATGAATGCAAGTTTAGAGGAACTAGCAAAGAAGGTATTCGGCAGTTCATATATTCAACAGAAGGATGCACCTAAAGAACAGGAAATCAAGAAGATAGAACCAGAAAAGAGTGCTCAAGAGGTCTTAGGACAGGTGGAAGAAGAAGGAATTATTCAAAGTATAAAAGAGGTACTGCAGGAGATAAACAGTAATAAGGAATCTACATACAATAGTGAGCAGGAACAGGAAGAAGGAATAGATTCTATGGATGTGGATGAGCAAGATCATGAATATACAAATCAGGGGAGTGATGATCAAATAAAAGCTTTTCATGCAAATGTATCAGACGCAGCTCAAGAAACGGGAAGACAGGAAAATAATGATCAGGTTATCCATGTGGAGGATATTGAATCAATAGTAGTTCAAGAAAAATTGGTACAGGGAGAGCAAATTATGAAGAATCAATCAGGTCAGGATGAAAAAGAGCTAGAAAACAATCAGGAAACCCTAGGACAGGGAGAAGAAATGCAAGGTCAAGAAGGAAGGAATTCATTGGAAGACAATAGAATTTCAAACCTCTCAGATCAGAAAAGTGCAAAGGACAGAGTATTGGAGCTTGAAGAAGATGATATTAATCAAGAAACAGAGAATGATGCTTCCAGTAATGAAGAACAAGATACCAAGGATATAGAGGATGCAGATGAAGATGAGGAAGGTAAAAGAGATAATCAAATTGAAATTAGACAGGCAGAAGTGGAAGTTGGTTTGGAAAGGGTACCCAAGAATATAAGGTCAGCCTGTCAAATAATCATGAATAATATTGAACAGTTCAGACCATCTAGCAGGAATATGATTATATCAGGTATGGTGGCTGAATCTGAATTTGAGAAAGGGAGTATGATTATCAAAGAACACAAAAAGGAAAAGGAGCAGATGTCAGAACAACTAAGGTCAATTCAGAAGAAAAATGAAGAGTATGTCAATAGAATAATTGCTTTAGAAGAAATTGAAGTTCAGAAGCAGAACAAAATACAATATTTGGAGGATAAGAGTGTGAAGTTATCAGAACAGAATGCCAAGATGGAAATGGAACTAAAAACCATAGGAGGAAGATACAGAACACTACAAACCTCATATCAAATTTTGACTAGGGCCCATGAAGATATTAATAAGCTGCTGCTAGAAGAAGGTCTAGTAAAAGATGGAAGTAAACCTGCTCAATTGACAGAGGAAGAAAAAGATGAAATGCATAAAGAAATTCAGAAACTCCAAGCAGAATTAAAGGAAGCCAAAGAACTAGAAAAGCAGGCAAGTACACATGCTGCTACAGCTATGAGAGGGTATAACAAGTTGTTTTTGAATACAGAGCAAGAGAGGAAGGATTGGCAGGACAAGTTGGAAAGAGAAAGAATGGACTGGATGAAAGAAAGAGAAGACTTGATAACTCAGAATAAAAGCTTAAGGATGACCTTAGAAGACTTACAGAAACAACTGGAGAAATCAAAAGCTCAGGAAGAGGTTCAGAATCAGGTACATACAGAAGATACCAATACAAGAGAGTATGAAACAGGAGATGCTGATAGAGAACAAGAAAACTATGAAGCAGTAGCCAAAGGATCTGAGGAAGAGTACACTAAGGACTTTGTTCAGAAGTTGCTGACTAGCAGAGAATCAAGAATGGAGTTTATGAGAAAAATGCATGATGATTATGAGAACCAGATTGTCACCTTTGCTTTAAATAAAGGCATCAATCCAGATGAGCACCATTGGGCTGCAGATGGATTAGGAATTCCTTTTTGTATGGTATTGGAAAGCATAAAAAATTATCAGCTAGCCAGAGTGGGATTATCTCCAAATCAATATTTTGAATATGAAGAGGATATTAATGTTACAAAGGAATTATTTGAAAGAGCAAACCCAAAATGGAGGAATAAATGGTTGGATGCTAATAAAGAGTGTAGGAGAATATGGAAGGAGGCACCTTTACACTTAAAGATTAACCCAGCTTATTGCCCTGTGGCCAGAAGAAGGGAGTGGACTGTTTTTTGGGAAAGAAGAAAAACAGGGCAGATTCCAGCAAAATGGCTGAACTTTCCAAAAATAGCAGGTCCAAAGGCAGGAACTTGGCCTACTAAAAGTTACATGGTGAATACTGCTGAGTCTGTCATATCAAATTATAAAGATGTCAATGACCCTGCTTGTATACTACTTGTCAGAATAATGAGGTTAATTCTAGCCTGTATAGAAACTTACACTGATACAGATGTCAGAATTTTGAATTACATAGGTTTTAATTCGCCAACAGATGCTCTATTGTTTGATCTAAGTGAGACACCAGACAGGATTTGTTTAATGGCCTACTACAGTAGAATAATATTTTTGGGCAGTCATTTTTTGCAAATATTTGAAGATGCTTTCGATTATGGATTCTTTGAAAGGGAGTCAGAAATTTTTGGAAACTTATCTGTTGTTACAAAAGCAAGACTTACTGCCTATGAAGCTGCTTACACAGAATACTTGAAGAAGGATGTTATAGATAAGCCTGAAGCTGCAGTACAATGGAGGAAAGCCTTGTTTGAAATGGTCAATAACTTGAATATCACAGAAAGGAAGAGCCATGATTTGGTGTCACAAGTGTATCAAAGGAAGAAGAAATAAAGCTGAGCTCATATAAGGAAGTCTTTTGTCAGGAGCCAAAAGCTCTAGGAGGGGAAGAATGTTGGAAGGTGTATTTTTGGAAAGTATTTTTTGGTGTAGAAAATTAGTAAAAAGCCAAAAAAACTTGTAAAATATTTATGCAATGGTTGTAAAAATAAGGAAGAGTCTTCCTTATGTAGTCAAGGACCTCATGTAATTTTTGTAGAATTTTTAGAAACTCTTAGATAGCATATTTTTAGAAAATTAGAGAAAAAGACCTAATTTCAAGTGTGAAAAGGGACACTTGAAAATGTATATAAGTCAACTTTCTCTAATTTGGAGAGGTTGGTTAGTCATTTGCTCATGCTATCAATAGAGAAGAGAGAGTTTCTGCAAAAATCGTGTTTTCTCCTGTTGAGTGTATTTTCTTTGATGTGAGAGCTTGTTTCTTGCTTAATCATGGAGATTTGTGAGTTACATTTGTGTATTACTGAGTGAGTTGTATGAAGGAAGAGGTTTACTGATGTAATGAGTGGAAAAGGATTGAAGAAAGTTCCAAAATTGTGAAAATCGTCTGAATGTACAGAATCGCGATTGTCTCGTCTCTGTGATACAGGTGATATTTTTCAATTTTGAGTTCATATTTGTATTCTGCTGATAAAATACCATGGTTTTGACACAAAGATTATAGAAAATGATGGAGATTTGCCTTAGATATGGTAAACCCTAGATTTTCTCTTCATCTTCAATTTTTCTCAGCAATCCAGCCATTAATCTCTTATTTCCTTGAATCTATTATCTTGAAGGGGCTGTGATCTCATGGATATTCCTAGGATTGACAAAATAAAGATGATTTGTTGATTCTTTGTTACTTCATGATTGGAGAGGACAACTTGGAGTCCAAAAACAAAACAATGGTCATACTAGACAGTAAGCTTAATCCAACAAGCTTTAAATAAGTGAATTGGGATGAGTAACCACTGAGAAACACCTCTCACAAGATGAGTGAAAAAGTCGGGTACTTGACAGAGAAGTGAAGATGAACAGACCCTGTTGACTTCAAATGAACATAACTGACGATTGCAACATCCAAATGACATGAAAATTTGTGAGCATATATTAGACTTATAGATCTAACTTTAACAAGTTAAATCACTGAAAATGATGCACCAAGCTCAGAGAACACATCTCTGCAAGCTGGCTGAGAAAAATTGAGAGTAATGGCAGTGAGTAGTACACTTCACAAGAACATGGAAAGATGAACTCAAATAATCATGAAAATGAAAGTATATTGCTTGTACAATACAATGACTTACTGATACATATGTGTGCCTTGTAATCACACCTTGATATGGCATAAAGCTCATCTCTTAGAGGTCTTCACATAGGTCTCTCTAACCACGACTAAAACTGCCATCTATTTATAGTTGAGTTTGGGAGGCTAACTTCCCTCAATCACTCTCCAATCAATCAATGATTGATTTGATTCTCTACCTACCACAAATCACGAATTCATGGCTCCTCTTTCCATTCTTGATCAAGTGGACTCAACCACTTAAGATTCTTTCACTTTTACATTAAGTAAACTCTTCAAAAGTTACAAGAGGTAGTTCACAAGTGAACTTTACATAGTCTTCATTTTAAGGCTTTTTCTATGACTTTGTGGGACTCAAGCCAATACTTAGGCTTGTCATAGACTTGCTCCAACAGCATCCACATGGACATGAAAAATTTTATCCCACTGAGGTGTTTTCAGAATTGGGGTTGTTACCAAACAAGTTTTTAGAGTTTCAAAAGCTTGGTCACACTCCTTGGTCCACTCAAACTTTGTAATTAGGGCATATAAAGGTTTGGCTATGTCAGCAAACTTGTATACAAATTTTCTATAATACCCACAATGCCCCATGAAAGTTTGAAGTTCCTTTACATTTGTTGTTCTTGGAAGTTCTATTATGGCCTTTATTTTCTTCTCATCAGTTGAAATTCCTTCCTTTATTTTAGCAGAGTATTTATCATTGAATGTGTAATGTCTCTATTTGCTAGGTTTTGCATCAGGTGTAATAGGAATCTTATGCTCACAGATTTTAGGATCAATACCTTTCAAATCCTTGTAGCTATAAGCAAACACATCCCTATAGTTTCTGGCCAAACTTCTTAGTGCCTCCTCTTCTTGGTTTGTCATGTCATCAACTACTACAATATGTCTTTCTTCTCCCTCTTCCTGAGTGATCATGACCTTTTTAGTTTGTTCCTCATTATCATAAGCCTCCCCTTTCTTCTTTTCTCTCTTTGGTTTCATTTTTAGAAGTAGTCATATCTTCTACTTCATAAGTCTTGAAATTTGCTAGTACATCAAACTGTTGATCTTTGTTTGTTTCTTTCTCCTTTTTCTCATCCTCTTGGTTTTTTTCTATTTCCTTGTCTTTGTTTTTCTTATATTTGCCTGAGATTTTATCTTTTATTGCATCTTCAGCTTTTACTTCTTCCAAATATTGTGTTTTCCCTTTTTTTAATATCATTTCTTCTTCCTGGTCCTCTTCTGTTTTTTATACCTTTATCATTTGTATTCCAATGTGAAAAACATCATACCCTTCTTCATTTTGAAATTCCACCCCTACATACTCATCACTGGCCAGATCCATGGTAGCCAAAATTTGGTTCCACCCACAGGGCTCAAATTCTTCATCTTTGAATTTTTGTGGTACATAGCTCTCATCCTGTAATTTTCTTCCTCCTACACAATCTTCTCTTCTCAATCTTCTTTTTCTATTTGTGAGGTTTCTTATCATATTGCACTTCCATATTGATGATTCAACTTCATTCTAGTCTTCCATATGTGATTCTTCACTTAATTCTTGATTTTGATGTATTTTATACCATTCTTGAGGAGATATGTCACAATAATGCCCATTTCTTAGATTCACTCTGGTTATTCTTCCTTTGCTCAGAAGGTATAGGCAATCATTACCCCAATCTTGCACAATTTGCATTTGTCTCATAAATGGCCTTCCTAGGTGTTAGCAGCAGACAAGGGAGTCAACGACGATCTGGCAAGTAGGCCAATAATTTTCTTCATGAAGAAGCAAGTACGAGCATTCACGCAGATCTAGCACTAAGGCAACCTTTAATTTTTCAACATCCTTACACCAATTAAAAGTGATTCTCATCACTAACAACCCCTGTAAATACCATTTCATATTTTTGTAGCTCCATTTTGTGCAAGCCGAGGAGTCCTCGAGCTTGAGGAGCCTTAGAAGTAGTTGCTTACCAATTTTCGTATTTTTTAGATCTCGTTTGAGCCCTCAAATAAGCCCTGGAACCTAATTTTTAACTAGGCCGGACACTAGGTCCGAACAGGGCCAAAGCTAGTCAAAAACTATAAAAGGAGCTAGAGAGCTCATTTTTGAGGTTAGATTGTAATTGAAACGAACTTGTATGAGCTTTTTGAAAGTAATTTAAGAACTCCATTGCTTCTCACTCTTTGTCTTGCCGTGTGTGCGCGTGTGTGTGTATGTGTGTGCATGTTTGTGTGCTTCTCACTCACGCACTTGTGCCTCCACTTGCTCGAGGTCTTCATACCATCCTCACGTCTTCCCGGATTGACATTAAAGGAGGTGCTACTCATCACTGAGCTACACCAAATTTTGGCGCCGTTGTCGGGGATCGAGCTTTGAGGACGAGCGTGTGATGGTAAGACGTAGAGTTGACGCGTTGGAGTTGTAGGTATTTGCTTCACTTCCATCTATTTTCTTGTTTTGTCTTCACCATCTTCATCACCATCATCATCATCACCATCTCCCACCTCCATCTCCATCATCGCGAAAATTTCTGTTTTTTGATCATATCACCATCTCCACCTCATTTCCTTCATTCTACTTGTGAGAGAGAGCGAGAGAGCGATATTGCTTGCACTGTTTTTTGCATGTTTATTGTGTTTCTTGCAGGTATCATCATCATCATCCCCTCCAGCACGCTGCGCAGGTACGAAGCTCGTCGAATCTGTCTCGCGGTCGCCAGCCTCTGTCGATCCCGATCGACAGAACATTCGATCATTTGGTAAAACAAAGTGCACCACTAGCACAAGCATGATGAGCACATCCCAAATCACCTAAAACAATAGAAAAATTCTGTGTTTTTCTGTCAATCGCGACCGACAGCCTCTGTCAATCGCGATCGACAGACCCTGTCAATCGCGATCGACAGACCCTGTCAATCGCGACCGACAGACACTGTCAATCGCGATCGACAGACTTCACGACTGACAGCCTGCCACATAGGATCCTGTCAATCGCGATTGACACCGTCAATCGCAATCGACAGACACGACCGACACTCTGTCAATCGCGATTGACACCGTCAATCGCGATTGACTGAAATTCAATGATTGATTGACTTTTGCACGTAGCCACGTGTCCATCGCGACTGATAGGCCCCCGATTGACTGAAATTTCGGCGAAAAATCCGGAAAACGAGTCAATTGCGATTGATAACGTCGATCGCGATTGATACCGTCGATCGCGATTGACAGCCACGATCGACTCTGTCGATCGCGATTGACACTGTCCATCGCGATTGACAGGCCCGACGGACACCTCTGTCAATCGCGATTGACAGACCTGTCGATCGCGATTGACAGGCTTTTCGGCCAAAAATTAGGGTTTTGTTTTTGTTCAAAATTGGGATAATTTTGGGGCAAAATAGTCAATCCATTAGCACTTTGGAGGTTCCTACACTTGTGATTGGGAGAAAATCCTAGGATCCGTCAGCCAGATTGAATCCTGTTTTAAACCCCTAAACCCTCAACAGACATAACTCCCTCATACGAAATCCGTTTGCGGTGATTATTAGATAGGGTATTTTGAAAGTGACCATACCCAGGGGGAACAAAATTCAGGGATCTTTAGAGTTGTGTCCAAAAAGTCATAATGCAAATTGGTGAAATGTTACATGAATGAAAGTGATTGGTTCAGTCTTTTGATTTGAAGTCTTGAGCTAACAGTGGGCCTTTCACAGATCTATTGACAGCATCGAAAGGCGTTCTAAGCAAGTGTAAGTGCAAGCTTGGGAACACGCGTCCTGAGCATACTAGGGCATCAACACAAGGAAAGGAACTCAAGGTTGGAATGCTCTCAACTCCCTCTGTCATTTTCTAGCTCAGGTTAAGTACGAATAGTGCTAGAAGTAAGTCAGGACAACTATAGGCAGGTATCAAGTTGAAGACTACCTAAAAACTCAAGTTCAAGCTAAAAACCTAATCTCTTTGTGATGCGATGACCATAAAGAAAAGAATCTAACGTGGAACGATCAACCTAAAAGTACGAAGAACATTCAAGTATTCCTGGCGACGTAATATCAGACAAGACCTTAAACACGATAAATAACTAAAAAGAATCAAGCGACTGATACCAATTGATCGGCAACGAGGTTGTACCCTGGGACAAATTGGGATAATCAGTTAGGCATATGAACCTTAGATCAGGGCGACATCTAGTGAGGGAGAGACAAAGCCTTAGGTCTGCAGAGGCTAGTGTTAATCACACTGCTAGGTCTTGGGCCCAGCAGTTGAGCCACCACTCATACTACCCTAGCTCTGAGACGAGTGAATCAGAGATGTCTCAAGGTATGGAGAGACCTACGGGAAGTTCAGGAGTGCCATACCTACACAGGGTAGAAGGCCCTTACAAAACACAGTTGGAATACCTTAGGACCAACCGATTAGGTGCTAGCATCTATGAGGATGGTCTAGGAAGATCCGTGGTCCAGATTAAGAATCCTGATAAATCCATTGGACTAGAGCGCCCAGCTGTCAAGTTTGAAAACGGAGCATACTTGGACAAAGAAGGAACCATATACGTAGTCACCAGTCACCCAGATAGGACTGATGAATTCGGGAACGTGGTCCCAGAATCGGACTTAGATGACCTAGAGCAAGGAAACATGGGAGTAGAACCGAGGACCCCTCGAGGGAAATCTGTTCTTACGAGGATTATCACACCGGAGTGGATTCCCCAGGATAATAAGAGCATAGATTTGCTCCTCAATCGAGAGACTGACGAAGCCTTTTGGAGGTACAAACCTGATCAGCTAACTGATATAGGAGCAATCATGATCTATGAGTTTAAGGATCTTGATAGCCCAGGCAGAGTGACCTACTTAGATCACGCTTCGGAGAGGATCTTTGTGGTGACAGAAAATGATAGGCATGCTTACACTTGGAAGGGTGAATTCATTTTTCCCCAACCAAGATCGAATGTATCCTATGGTCACCCTGGAGCTGGAACATTCCAAGCTCATGGAATGCAAAGAGACAGACATAGAGAAAGGCCGGAAGTAAGCTTTGCCACCCTAGGGGGCAGAGAAAGAACGAGGATGGAAACAAATAGAGTAGAGCCTGAGGTACTTAGAGCTCACAGGAATCAAAGAAATGCGGATGATTTCCCTCTACCACGACCTAGAGAACACACAAGGACTTTGAGACCAACTCAGCTAGTTAAGTCCATGAAGAACTACTTCGATGACACTGGAGATCCATACGATCATGTGGCTGAGTTTAGACAAGTCCTGAGACCTGAACAAGTGGAGGATCTTTTCACGCAGTATAATGCCTTTGGTCTGACCCTTCGGAACACTGCCCTGACATGGTTTCAGCCACTAAATGAAAGGCAGTTCAGGAGCATAGACCAACTCCTAGAAGCTTTCATTATTGAATTCTCTAAGAGTGGCATAAGACATAATACTTCCTCATTGATTCACAGCTTCAAGCAAACCCCTCAAGAGACCGTGAGACTTGCAGGAAGGAGATTTAGGCAATATCTTGAAAGATGCCCTGTTTCGGAGCTACCCACACCAGCCAAGCAAGTGGCTTTATTCTTGGATGGACTGCTAAGTACCAAATTGAGATCTTATGTGTACTTGAAGGACCCTAGGACCATAGAAGAGTGTGTACGCATGTGCATTGACATTGAGGATAACCTAGGGGAGGAGTTAGAGCTTTCCAAGATATACAAAGATTCGGAGAGTGCCTCTAGCCTCTCTTCCACGCAATCCACATCAATTGAGGAACTCGCAGAGAAAGTGGCTCAGAAATTAGGTGTCTCTAGTAAACAAATCCCAAGGTTCGCCCCTGTAAAGAGATGCTACACTTGTGGTGGCGACCACATGGCTAATGTATGTCCCATTATGGCTCAACCCCAAGTAAATCCTAGTAGCCAGTACTGCACTATCGAACGAAGATACACAAATCACACAGCACAAGACTGCCCATACAACAAGCAAGCAGTTAGGCAAACCTACCCTCAGACATACCCTCAACAAGGCAGATACCAGAACCAATACCAACCACAACAGTATTCTAGGCCTCAACAAACCTACCAACCACAACACCAAGCCCAGCAAAGGCCTCAGCCTATGTTAGCCCAACAACCTCCAACTCCATCCAACTTGATCCCTGTAAAGTATGCAGCTGCAGAAGAGAACCTGAATAGAGCTATAGTCCCCGTCACACCATTGCTTTCAGAAAGTGATCCCAGTGATCATAGCTTCGATTCCACACATCTCGATAGTCCCCAGGCTTACTACATGCAGTCTCCTGAACATGGTGAGTCTTACTATAGTGAAGAGCCAAATGAACCTAGTTGGGAATCAGATTACACAAATGTCATGTATGCAAATCCCAACCCTAGACCCCAACCTAGGCAGGTAAGACCCCCATTCCCTAGAGGACCATGTTACAGATGTCAAGGAGATCATCTCATTCGTGACTGTCCCTTGCCTCCACCTACCCAATCCCAGTCAGTAACGATCCAATGCTATTGTCAGGAGTGTGGAAAAGAGCATCTCTTGCGAGATTGCCCAAAGAACCCCAATAATATGCCAAAAATCACTCCTATCAACGTGGTTGGGTTAGTGCTAGACTCCACAGGGAGCGTGACGTCCACTGCACCAGTACAGGTAGTCACTAGAGCTCAAGCATTGCAGCAAAACCAAGCGGTAGGTCAGGAAAAGAGCCCAGAAGCTAGTGAAACGGAGAGCATAACCAAGAAGAGAACTAGAGCCTGGAGAGATAGTCGGGAAAGAATGAAAAGACAATGGGCTAAAAAGATGAGTGAACTTGAGGAAAGCATAAGAGAAACCAAAGCCAAGATAACTGAACTCACATCTCAAACTCCCTCTCACACTACCCCACCACCACCATTCCCATCGCCATCCGAACCGCCACCTTCCAACCCACCTCATACAATCCCACCACCCCCTAGAGCAGGATCAGTATTAGCTGATCCCACTCCTGAAGATATAGACATGATGCTTAAAGCATATCAAGCCAGAATCCAAGAAGGGCCAAATGTAACGGATCATGACAAGTGCTACCCTAGAGCTGACCTAGAGATAGAAAGAACCAAGCTTTGCGCGAAAATGGTCGCATTGGCTCAGACTATGTTTGAAGCCAGTCGCCTTTTCAATTACTCGGGCTCAGCCAAGACGCAATTACACTTGGATGGACTTCTAGAGAAGGGCATAATTGCAAGATCTGCCAAGGAAGAAAAAAATCAAGGAAGGGATAAAGCAAGCAAAAACATGACCCATCCCCCATCGGAAGTTTATGTGCCCAGTTCCACTGAACCAGACAACCCCCCTTCACTAGAAAGAGTGGAGAATCTAATGGCACAATCACAAAAGGAACTCGCCCCTCAACACCATGACAAGGCTAGTGTAAGAGCAGGTCTTCCTACCCAGAAAGCCTATGTGCCAAAAGCTTATGTGCCTGAAGCTTATGTGCCTAACTCTACGGAGCCAGACACCTCATCTTCTATGAATCGATTCACACCAGAGTTCCTACGAGAGATTCAAGAAGACAAATGGGCTAAAGAGAGTGAAATCCCTCCCCCTATCGAACTTGTGGATGATGCACACGATCAATTCCCACAAGACATCCCATCCATTTATGGGGAGCAGGAGAGCACCCAATCTCAAGAAAGATTAGACTTCGAGTCTAATTCTTTACAGGAATTACCCCACTTCACAGGCCCCTGGGAAGCTAAGTCTACTTGTATGAGAGCACCCACGGTCATGGTACGAAATGAGGACTCAGTCTTACCTAGGAACACAGAGGTGGTGAAAAACACTAAAGTGCAGTGCAATCTCAAGTTAGAAGAGCTACTCAAGGTTAGACCTGAATTATGGAAACATGTAGCCAATCAAGTGCCCGAGATAGCAAAACCTCGTTCCCAGGTAGGATCACATAGGACAGTGCCAGAAATACCCTTGGATAAGATAGGAGATATGTGTGAAGGTGAAGAAGGGAACACCTATCTTCCCATTACCTACCAGGAGTACACTACCAAGGCAATTTTAGACTCAGGTGCAGGAGTTGCAATTGCCACCACTTCCCTATGGAAGCGTTGGGGCAAGCCAGCACTCAGGCCAACGAGAATGAAATTGCAGATGGCCGATGGTCATATTGAGAGACCCTTAGGATTGCTAGAAGGAATAACTCTCACCACCTGTGGTGTTGAGTTTGAGCATACATTTGCTATATGTGACTTCAGCAAGAACCATGCCTATGAAATGATCTTGGGACGACCTTTTATGCGACAGTTGCAAGTGGTACAGGATTGGGGAACCAATTCTTTGTACCTGCAACACTTGGGTGTTACGACCAAAGTGAATCTCAAGGATTACTCTCATAGAGATGTCCCTCCTATTCAATGGAATCCCATCCATAGAGCCAAAGATGATACAGAATCTGTGCATTCCATAGGGTCAGGATCCTCTTGGATGCATGAAGATCTATTCAAGACCCAGCCTATGCACCTGTAGTTTTTCCAGACGAAGAATTTGAACCTCACGGCTGGGCAGAAATTTTAGCCACCATGGATGTAGCCATCAACGAGGAACAATGGACACCTCACTGTGATGAGGATGGCTATGACATGTCAGTCTTCTCCATAGATCCAATCATGGGAGAGGCGGTTCTAGAAGAATGCGAACCTAGCCCTGATGCATTTGAGGATGCAAGTGACTCCGATTTAGAGTCAATCATTATGGACCCACCATTTGCATCAGATGAAGAATACTTCCATGAAGTAGAATTTCAACCCCAGAGGCATGGAGAGCTTACAAATGATGTAAGATTAGCAACACATGTGACCCCGAAGGAAGAAGGAAAGAAACGAAAGAAGAGAGAAGTCTCACCAGAAGAGGAAGAATCTTTGTTTGAGGTCCCAGAAAACTTTAAGAAGTATGAGATAGACGACAGGAGAGTCATGATAAGGATGCCTAAACGAGAGGCACAACCCGGAGAGGCCTATGATAACAAAGAAACCACCAAGAAAATAGTAGTGGCTCTAGAAGAAGGAGAGGAGAGATGCACGTACATAGGCCATGACCTAACAGAGGAAGAAGAGCATGTGTTAATTGCCTTGCTAAGAGAATACAGGGATGTATTCGCTTGGAGTTACAAGGATTTGAAAGGTGTTGACCCTGACATATGCTCACACACTATCCCCATGACCTCAGATGCTAAACCCTCTAAGCAAAAGCCCTACACATATAACGATAATTACGCTGCCAAGATCAAAGAGGAGATAGACAGACTGGTCGAAGCTAGATTTATCTATGAAATTGAGCACACCGAGTGGGTATCCCCCATTGTAGTGGTGCCCAAGAAGAATGGCAAGCTGCGTGTATGCATTAACTTGAAGAAGGTTAATGCAGCCACAATTCGAGATAACTATCCGCTTCCCATCACAGAACATCTCTTAGAACGAGTAGCAGGTAAGGAAGTGTACAGCTTCCTTGATGGATTTTCGGGCTACAATCAAGTAGCCATAGCTCCAGAAGATCAACATAAAACATCTTTTGCCACAGAGTGGGATATATTTGCCTTTCGTGTAATGCCATTTGGGCTTACCAATGCACCAACTACCTTCCAGAGATTAATGTGCCATGTATTTAAAGAGTTCCTGAGGAAGAATTTAGAAGTCTATGTTGATGATCTTTGTGCTCATTCCAATATTAGACAAACTCATATTCCTGAACTCAGACAAATCTTTGACAAATGTAGAGAATATCAAGTGTGCCTAAACCTAGAAAAGTGCGTTTTCATGGTCAGGCAAGGCAAGATTCTAGGACACATAGTGTCAAAGAATGGCATATCTACTGACGAAGAGAAAGTGAGAGCTATAGCAGAGCTACCTAGGCCAAGGAATGTCAAGGAAGTACAAGCTTTCATGGGACATTGTGGTTACTACCGTCGGTTTATACACATGTATGCCATCATAGCAAAGTCTCTGTATGGACTTTTGACCAACTTTGAGTGGACTGACGAATGCGAGAACTCCTTCCAGGAGCTTAAACGGCGATTATGTTCAGCACCAATCTTAACCTCACCGGATTGGAATAAGCCTTTCCATGTTCATGTGGATGCATCCAATTATGCTATTGGATGTGTACTCGCACAACCTACTGGTGAAGGTAATATGGATCTTCCAATTGCCTATGCCAGTAGACAATTGAATGCAGCTGAACGAAATTATACCACTACAGAGAGAGAAGGCTTAGGCATGGTATATGCAGTCAAGAAATTTAGACACTATTTGCTTGCAAATAAGTTTAAATTTTTTACTGATCACCAAGCATTGTTATATCTCGTGAACAAGCCATGTAATACAGGAAGATTAGTAAGATGGTTTCTCTTACTAATGGAATATGATTTCGAGGTTGTGGTAAGGAAAGGGAGGACTCATTTGAGAGCTGATCATCTTTCTAGGCTCACATCTGGAGAAGCCCCACAAGGAGTATCAGATGACCTTCCTGATGCTTACTTGTTTAACTTGGAAGTGGTACCGTAGTGGGCTAAGCCATTAGTGCCAGTGTTGACGTACGGACCTAACCATCCAGTAGTAAACACACAGAATAGAGAGGTTGTGAAAGCCCAAAAGTACCACATCATGGCAGGAAGTATGTACAAGCACACAGATCAAGGAATCTTGGCTTGTTGTGTGGAAGAGGATGAGTACGCTAAATGGTTTCAACTAGTACATGTAGGTGCATTAGAGCAACACTACTCAAAACAACGAACCCTACAGACACTAAGGAGACTCGGAGTGCATTGGCCAACTATGGAAGCGGATGTCCAAAAGTTGTGCAAGGAATGTCCAATCTGTCGCACTAAACCACCTGTGGAACACGCCACTCTTTATCAAGTGTCCATAGTGCCAGATTGGAGTGAACCGCTAGTATCCTTCCTGAGGACGAAAACATTCCCTCCAGTATGACCTTGGCTAGAAAAAGGAGTTTAGAACAAGAAGCCCAGGATTACTCACTCATTGGTGATAATCTATACAAGCGTGGTAAAGATGGTTACCTGAGACTATGTGTCCATGAGAGTGAGTATCTCAAGATCTTGGACACTGCTCACCAAGGTGTAGCAGGAGGACACTTTGGACCAGATCGGGTGATCAAGGCAATACTATTTGCGGGCTTCTGGTGGCCAACCCTTCACATGGATGCACATGCCTATGTGAAATGGTGTGATGTCTGTCAGCGAACCCAGTATCCTATACGTAAAGATGAGATGCCACTGAAACCTATGATGGGTGGACGTGCATTCTCTAAGTGGGGAATAGACTTCGTGGGTCCTATTAATCCCCCAGCTAAGGGTTCCCATGCAGAATATATCATTGTTGCGACGGACTATCTAACAAAGTGGGTAGAGGTAAAAGCCACAATGAAGAACGATGCTCAAACAACTGCTAAATTCTTGTTTGAGAATGTATTCACAAGATACGGGCTACCTATAGAGTTAGTAAGTGATAGAGGCACTCACTTCTTGAATGAAGTTATTGAAAATCTGCTCCACAAATTCTTGGTAGTGCATAAGAAATCTGCCCCCTATCACCCTCAAGCTAATGGACAAGCCGAAAGCACCAACAAGATCTTATGCAATGTACTGACAAAATTAGTAAACACTAAACGCTCTAATTGGGACAAACAGCTACACCATGCTGTTTGGGCATACCGAGTCGCCTACAAAAGGGTACTCCAAGCCACCCCCTTTCAGATGGTATTTGGCCAAAACGTGGTGCTACCCTTGGACTTCTTGATACCTACATTGAAGGTAGCACAAGAGCACGAATGGACGGGTCATGAACTCTCCTCTAGACTTTTTGACCTTGAACGATTAGGAGAAACGAGACTGAGAGCAGCTGCAGGGATATATGCAGCTAAGAAGAGACAGAAGGCATACTTTGATGCCCATGTGAAGGATAAGGGCTTGAAAGCGGGAGATCTAGTTTTAGTCTACACATTGAAACAACATGCAAGGAAGCTAGAGAAGAGAGGCTACGGACCTATGATCATCAATAGGATCTCAACAAGTGGAGCAGTGCAACTAGCCACATTAGAAGGCGATGTTCTCCCAAGTTATATCAGCGGATGCAGAGTCAAGTTGTATCAGGAGCCCCTCACGGAAGAGATGCTAAGCCGACTCAACACTGCTAAGAAACGCAAAGAGGAGGAGAAACGAATTCGAGAAGAAGCTCAAGCGGAAGCCTTAGAGCGCATAAGGAGAATGAAATTAAGAAGACAAGGTAGAGAGCTCCCTAGGCAAGATGCATATGCAGATCAAGGATATGACGTAGCTATGTGTGAAGTTTCAGGTGTGAGCTCACATAGGATAACTGATCGACGTCCTTTCATAACCTTAGATATAGGACAAGGAAAGAGTGCAAGGACTGTAAGAGCCTTGATTGACTCAGGCGCAACCACTAGTGCTGTTAAATCGTCTTACTGTCAAGAGTTGCAGTTAATTGTCAATCCTGTGGAAGCATATCTCATAGGATTGGGAGGCGTGGAAACCCCTTGCATGGGCGAGGTGGAACTTCCCCTCTATATTCATGATGAGGCAATGACAGTTAAAGTGCTAGTATGCCAAGACGAGGACCTCACGGAACCCCTTGTCCTGGGTCAAGACTGGATTTATGACCAAGCAGTCAACTTAAACCTAAGAAGTGGACTTCTTCAGGTATGGGTGAATCAAACTAGAATTACAATTGAGTTAAATAATGGAGCACTCAAGGAACTAGGAAAGGCACAGACTCCTGGTCCCTCCAGGGGTGCACATGAAGCTGACCATGCTGTTCTTGTCCAAGGCTATGTGATGCAGAAGAATGAAGATCTCGAAAAAGGAGTCAGAACCACAACGGAACTCCCTTCTTTTCCAAAGGCCAGAGGGAGGCAGCAACCAAAGGTGGATCAAAGGCAGAAGAAGCAGAGTACTACCTATGTCGGAGATCAAAAGTACCTGCACAGCAAAATGTCTCAGCTAGTGAAACAAGTGTGGGTGCGGAAAGGAGAACACCCGGTTGCACTCAAGCCAACCACATGGGCAAAGCCTCTTATTAGTAACCAACAACACGACACCAATAAGGAGTCTTTCAGTATTCTTCTGCTAACGTGAAGTCTATTTGGGTACCCAAGAAGTCGATGAAGGCTGGCCCACAATCAAGACAAATTTGGGTGCCTAAGGCTTTTTTGCGGGCTCAAATAGCTACACCAAGGCCCATGAGCACGAACATAATCACTTGTAAATGGGTCCCTAAAAGGCCTCATTTTCAAGCCGACACACCTATAAAGCTCTCGAGAGCCTCTACGAAACCAAGAGCAAAACCCATCCACTGCATTTGGCAGCCTAAGACTTGTAACAAACCCCTGGACCCCAATTGTAAATCCATGATAACCTACTAACCCCATCACTATCACACTACATCATTCCACTTAGCTCTTAGGTGTACTGAACTCCTAACCACACACACACTCACACCGAGCACTTACTAACCCATCAATCTCTCCCAACCCTCGTGTTAATGTTGTAATGGGAACAACAACGGTTCTCTCTTGTCCTGTACAATGTTAACACTAGTTTCTATATTCTCACAGAGACAGGAAGCAAGAAGTAACATGGCCGATACGGTAGGTACCAGCTCCCAGGCAGGCACCAGCCCCCAAGTTGTGGACATTGAAAGCCTTCCGGTCGAGGAGGAATTAAAGGAACGACCAGCGGCATTAAGGGCATTACATGCCATACCGATTCAGAATCCTCCACAGGGTCACACTATGCCGGTGGGCAAAACCTCACACTGGTTCAGTGATGTTGCGGGACCTCTGGGCGAAGGCACATACATGTGGGAGTCCGAGGTAGAATTCAATGGGCGTTGGGGCAGATACCACTTCTTTACCAGAGAGTTTGAAAAGCTACAGAATAACGAAGGATTGAAGCCGATATGGAAGAAGGCTGGGCTCTATGATTATTTCAAGTTCCAACTACCAAAGCCCGATTTTCTAAGGTGCTCATACTTGATTAGCACCCTCACTCCAAGCAAAGACAAAAAAGGATACAGCTCCTTTGTACTCCCATCACTCACAAGGGGCAATGAGCTGAAGCGTTTCCGCTTGATTATCAACTTGGTAAGAGAAGCTCTCGACATGAACGGAATGCACATTCCTACAGAGAAAGAGACTATGGTCCCCGATAATATGAAGAACAGGAATCTGACAAAATTAAAGGACATGGTCTGGATGACTCCCACGATCGCCATCCATTTACGTATGGTCATGCAACATTTCACATTTCCCGCACAAGATAGGTTCACAATGCCTCCCAAGAAGATCTGGTTTAGCCTCTACTTAGCGGATGCCTTTGATTTGACAATCAACATGCCCCACTGGATTATAGACCAGATTCATATGGCTCATCAAAGATGGTACAAGAAGCAAAAATCTGTACTCTATGGATGTTGTGCGCTTACCAGAATCGTGTATAGATGTCTCGCTTACGATGTACCGGTGCAGAGGGCTCTCATTTGGTCCAGAGCACAGGAGTTTCAACGCAGATTGTCAGCCGTCGGACCTCCCTCAAAGAAGATGAGAGGCACCGTACAAATGCCTTGTGCACAACCACGCGGTGCAACCCTAACACCAGAAGCAACTCCAAGGCTTCCTCGAAGAGTGCAACCATTTACTATCCGATTACCCAGGCACAGCACAAATGGCCCTAACCTTGTGTTTCCACCAGTGCCTACTGATCTGGAATTTCCTCACGGATTTACTTTGGAAGATCTCACGGATGAAGAAGTGGCTAGAATTATTGAAGCTGTTAATGCGGAAGTCGAGGCAGAGCAGGGTAGTGGACAACAAACGGCTACACAACAACCCCAGACGCGACAACCAGAAGTGGTAGAAGTGGAAGATGAAGAAGAAGGAGACCAAGAGGATGAACAAGAAGGATTTTCTGATGAAGGGGCGCATGACTATGAGCAAGAAGTTATACAGGAGCTAGAGGGCGCCCCAGCATATACCAAGGAGTTGAAAAAGCTCTATGATACCATCAACAGGGTCCAACAACAACATAAGTTATCCCTTGCAGTAGGAAAGGCTATCATGCACCAAATCCTTGAGGAGGAAGGAGTTGACGAACAGTATCGTGCCACACTAGATATGATCTCTGATGCCCTAGGAGTACCTGAGGCAGTGCAGACGGCCTTGGCACAATCACGCAGAATGGAAAGAAGATACGGAAGACGTCCCCCACGAGCAGGGAAACAAATGAATGTATTAGGATCAGGACCACAAGGCACCCCCACAACCACGGGCACTGCACACACCGCTCACGACACCGAGGAAGCCCATATATCAAGTGCACCTCCATCACCTCCCTTACCACCTTCGCCTCCCTCTCCACCACATTCACCTCCCATTACCAATGCAACAACCACCGTTACCGCCTCCGAGCCCACCGCCACGACTGAAGCACAAACCGCCAATCAACCCACACACCCTCTCAACACCTCCCGTGTAAACACCTCCACTAACACTGTAACCCTAACGGCAGCTACTGACATCCCCATTCCCCCACTCACACTTTCGGGCAGTTCACATCCACAACTGCACACACCACTGTACACATTCACCACAATCACTGCACCCACAATTCCACTATTCAGAATCACTCCCACTACTGCTTACACCACGGATTTTATGGACATATCACCTTCCACCGCACCTCTCCCTCCCCCCATACCACCACAATCTCCCATTCCCCCACCACCCACTTCACCATTTTCCAGCACTGCATTCACACTTCCCTTCCCCTTTCCCTTCCCCTCTGCACATCACACCCTCCCTGCATCCATCCCCATTAATAATGTATTCAATAATATGTATCAGTGCATGTCTCAGTTACAACAACACTATCAGCACCTCGATGCTCAGCATACAAGCTTGTTCAGGAGACATGAGGAGTTACAAGGAAGATTCATTGATTTAGAGAAAGAAAAGCATCAGTTACAATAGCAGTTTAGTGCATTGCAAGAACAACATGAGCAACTTGTGGCAAATCCACCGCAGCCCGATGCAGAAGAAAGACAACATATGGATGATTTCCTACACTCACAAATCACAGAGAACCTCAAGCTCCGCCGCAACATGGCTCTATTACGGAAGCATATGTCTGCAGCCCTAGAAGAAAATAGACGGCTTCAGACACAAAATGAAGAGAACTTGGAGTTAGCCATGGAAGGTTCTCCACAGGAAATTGACCCGGAGAGATTTAAGGCTATTCCCTCGGACAATATGCAGATCATATTGGAAACCCATGCGGATCTCCTCGAAGCCCATGCAGCCTTAGAAAAGGAAAGAGACGAACTACGAAGGCAATTGGAAGCTCAACCAGCACCACCCAAAGAAGTCCCAACCACAGCTGACACAGCTGACGAAGTAGCAGCGCTCAAAGCACAACTCGAAGAATTGCAAAAGAAAGTGCTTGTATATGAACGACAACCCTCCCCCTTGGCAGAACCAGAACCTGAAGACCTAGTGCCAATCGAAGTAGAGGAAACTTTTGAGGACCCGTACGTTCCGATGCCAGCACCTGGAGGCAAGCAGACAGCAGAGAGCATGGACACCTTGGAAATAGAGGCTCCGGAATGGATGCAGAAATTGGAAAAAGTGGCCACAACACATGATGATAGGGTGGCAGTCCAGATAGCGAGGTGGTCATAAAATCGGACTATTTTAGGAACCTCTCTCATCACAGGTGGATTGGCACCTCCGACGACCTGTATGTTCCTTTTTGTGTCTTGATGGCGGACTATAATGTTGAAATCAAGCAGCACACCTCACGGGAACCAACCTCTGCTACACAGTTTGCACCTGACGATATCCCAGAAAGTGCCAAGCAGGGGAATATTCGCCAACCAACTTGGAGGTTTCGACTTCTTGAAACCTATCCGGAAATGAATCGCACCTGGAATAACATGCCCCTATATATAAAGTACAATCCCTGCTACTGTCCTGTTTTCAGAAGAAGGTCGTGGCCGGAATACACAAAGATGGTGCTGACAACCAAAGGCTGCGAAAAGTGGCTCAACTATGTCTACTTGGCGCCACCTAAAGGTCAACCTACTGTAGGGTACATGATATCGACAATTCGGCATTGGGGCGTCAGGTTCAAAAACATACCAGATGTCATGACACAGATGTGTCTTAAAATTTTTGAACTCATGATAGTCACCTTCCGGACCTTCAAGAACGTTAAGGAGCCTCATCTCTCTACGCTCGGATTCAATGAAGGCAATCAGGATCTGGTTTACGACATGAGCACAACGCCCTCCATTAATGTTATCTATGCATGGCATGCCCACATAAAGTACCTACCGGCCTGCTTCAAACAAACATTTGAAGAGATGTTTGTCACCGGGTTCTGGGAATATCACTCAGAGATCTTCATTCCCAGGCCCTCACATTTATTACAATTGTTTGCAGTGGAACAAGCTCTCCACTCAGAAAAGTTACGAATGCCACATCCAGAGGTTCCCGGGCCGGTAGATTGGGATGCTCTACTAACCGATTTGGCCAAAGGATTGAGGATTGCCGAACATCACTTAGCGCAAGATGTTGTCGAATACTACATTCAACGACCCTCCCAACAAGGGTCTGTCAGGGACGACAGACGCGAGAGAGGGGGGAGTGTTAGCAGCAGACAAGGGAGTCAACGACGATCTGGCAAGTAGGCCAATACTTTTCTTCATGAAGAAGCAAGTACGAGCATTCACGCAGATCTAGCACTAAGGCAACCTTTAATTTTTCAACACCCTTACACCAATTAAAAGTGATTCTCATCACTAACAACCCCTGTAAATACCATTTCATATTTTTGTAGCTCCATTTTGTGCAAGCCGAGGAGTCCTCGAGCTTGAGGAGCCTTAGAAGTAGTTGCTTACCAATTTTCGTATTTTTTAGATCTTGTTTGAGCCCTCAAATAAGCCCTGGAACCTAATTTTTAACTAGGCCGGACACTAGGTCCGAACAGGGCCAAAGCTAGTCAAAAACTATAAAAGGAGCTAGAGAGCTCATTTTTTAGGTTAGATTGTAATTGAAACGAACTTGTATGAGCTTTTTGAAAGTAATCTAAGAACTCCATTGCTTCTCACTCTTTGTCTTGCCGTGTGTGCGTGTGTGTGTGTATGTGTGTGCATGTTTGTGTGCTTCTCACTCACGCACTTGTGCCTCCACTTGCTCGAGGTCTTCATACCATCCTCACGTCTTCCCGGATTGACATTAAAGGAGGTGCTACTCATCACTGAGCTACACTAGGATAATTTCATATGAAGTTGATTGTGGGAATTCAACTATGGCAAAGGTATGTTCTATCTCTATTCCACATATGTCCACAATCACTCTTTTTTCCCATATTCCTAGGGGTTTCTCTATGTGTCCATCTGCAAGTTGCAACCTCATTTTGGTGGGTATTAATTCATTTTTTCCCCATTTTTCCAAAGTTTGTTTAGTCATGATGGCCACTCCTGATCCACTATCCAGAATAGCTTTGGCAAGGTTTTTACCAAATTGTATTTTTAGGGTTGAGATTCCCTCTTCTCCTTCACAATATCCTCCTATCTTATCAATGGGAATGTACCACAATTCCTCCAATTCCTGTAGCTGTGGATGAAGATTTTCTGGTATTGTTTCCCATTTTTTCATTTTGTTTTGTAAATGAGGATTCTGTTTTACCAATTCCTCCATTGTGGTATGGTACAAGTTTGTACATTGTTTATCTATATTTACATGGAATGTAATTTGTGGGTTATCATCTTCTTGATTAATATTTCCCCTTGTTCTTGTTGCCTCAGATTCCCCAACTGTTGTTTGAGAATTGTCTGATTCCCCCAGTTTAAGTTGTGCTTCCTGTATGATTTGTTTACACTTTTGCATCCTTTCATGTTCTACGTCTGGCATAGGATAAGCCATTACATGATCTGTAGGACTTGGTCCCTCTTGAATTCTTCCCTTGTATGCTTTTATCAAGGTATCTAGACTCTGTGAATTTCTTATCTCTGACTGGGTTTGTGTCTTTTGAGCGGGAGTACTGTTTGACTGTTCCCTATTCTCCTCTTCCAAGTTTTTACCCATTCTTTTTTTCCTTTCACATTTCCCTTTTTGTCTATTTTTCTTCACCTTTGAAACTGAACCTTCATTTTGTTCCTTAGTTGTTTCTTGTTGTTTAGCTTGTGCCCTTGTTATAGAATTTACATTCACTTGGTCAATATCACTCAATTCTTCTTGCTCCATGATGTTGACTGTTTTCAGTGGTATGTTATTAGATGTGTTTTGTTGTTTTTGAGGATTTCTTGGACAGTCCTTTATTAAATGTTCCCTGCCACAATCCTTACAATAGGCTCCCTCTATTCTTAATGTAGGAGGTTGTGGACAATCTCTAATGAAATGTTCTCCCCCACATCTAAAACAAGTTATCTTTTGTCCCCCTTTGAATTTTAGGGTTTTAATCCTCAATTCCTACATCTCATTATTAATCACTCCCATTATCCCACAGATGAAAATCGCAATTTTGTACTTCTTTTCCACTTCTCCCACTTGATATTCAATCCTCCCTGATCCTTTAGAATTTGTCTTCCTTCCCTTACTTAGTTTTAATGAAATCTCATACAATTTCCTTCCTCCAAAATTCCAAATATGCTCAAAATTCCAAAAAAAATTCTCTTACAGAAAATCGTGATTCTGTGCAGAGAATCGTATTTTTTCTATACTTCCTATTTTTTGCAATTTTGAGTATTCTTTTTTCTTGTTTCACTTCAATACCCTTTACCAATTCCAATTCAATTGTCACCTGCAATTTTACATCATAATTAAAAAATTATCCCGAGAATCGCGATCCTGTGCAAAGAATCGTGTTTTCTCTAATTTTCTAGTTTTTGAAAATTTTTTTGTTTTCCTTCCACTTGGTCTCTTTCACTCTTGTCAACAAAACTTCAGTCCAACTTCCTAAGGAAAAAAGAAATTTGTTTGATTGTTTTAATGAATTTTATAAATTTTTTTAGTATTTTGCCCTAAATTAAGGTAAACACTTCACTTAGGGTTTCTTGCTTGATGATCTATTGATCCTGTGTTCCTTGATTGGTTATGCTCTCTTATGCTTTCGCTATCAAAATAGTTTATGAGCAAAACTTCCCAAAGAAAAATTTGCTAAGAAATGCAAATGTCAATTTTTGCAAAGATAAACTCAAACATTTTTCTTTTCAAGATGCAATTTAGCTTTTCTCAAGATTATTACTTTGACTTGGCTACAAATGGATCTTATCTACTTGCATCTAGCTACTTAACTTAACTTTTCCTTAATGCAATCTTGTCATCTTCCCAAGATTAACAATTTTGCTTAGTACTTGAACAAAAAGCACTCTACAAATGCAAGAATAGACACATTTTACCTTATCATCAGCTTTCTTGATTCAGTTTTTCACACACCTGCACTTTACTTCCAAAAGATGATATGAGCAACTATCAATTTGCAAAAATTTCACACTTCTTATTCTCAAAAGATTATCTAATGCTTTCTTTTCCCAAAAGACAAACAAAGAAATCTACCTTTTCATGTTTACATTTCTTGATTAAAGAGTATTACCTTTTCCATGTGTTCAATACCATCAACAATAGAAGATCCAGCAAGGTCCAACTTCAATGAAGCTTTTAATATATTCCCCAGCAACGGCGCCAAAAATTGTTTGTTGTTAACCTTTGGAGTTGTCCTCTCCAATCATTTAGCATAAAGAATCAACAATACATCTTATTTTTGTCAATCCTGGAAGTATACAAGAGACCAGAGCCCCTTCTAGATGATAGAATCCAAGAAATAAGAGAAAAATGGTTGGATTTCTGAGAATAGTGAAAATGAAGAGGAACTTCTAGGGTTTGGATTATCTTGAGCAAATCTCCATCATTTTCAACAATCTTGGTGTCTAAAACATGTTATTTTCTCAACAGAATACAATCATTCAGTCAAAACTCAAAAATGATACCTGTAACCCTTAGACGAGACAATCTTGATTCTGTGAAAACAGACGATTTTAATCTCCAGCACCATTCTTCATTAATTTCTCACTCAATACATCAACAATCAACTCTCTTCATACATATTCAACATAAATACACAATAGAATCTCACAAATCTCCATGGATACACATAGAATAGACTCAACAAATCAAAGAGATCACACAAAAGGAAGAAACACGATTTTCAGCAGGAAACTTCTCTCTTCACTTGGATAGCATCAATTACAAATAACCAACCCTCTCATAATAGAGGAAATTGTCTTTTCTACATTTTCAAGTGTCCCTTTTCACACTTGAATTTTGGTCCTTTCCTCTTTTATTCTAAAAATATGCTATCTAGGAGTTTCCAAAAATTCTAGAAAAATTACATAAGATTCTACTCTACATAAGGAAGACTCTTCCTTATTTTTACATCATTTGCATAAATATTTTTACAAGTTTTTGGAATTTTACAATTGTTTTCCATAAAAAATGCTTCAAAAAATTACTTCTTCCAACACGGACACATAGAAAAACCCCTAGGAATATGGGAAAAGGTGATTGTGGAAATATGTGGATAGAGATAGAGCACACTTTTTCCATAGTCCAATTTCCACAATCTACCTGATATGAAATCATCCTAGGAAGACCATTTATGAGACAAATGCAAATTGTGCAAGATTGGGGAAAAGATTGCCTATACCTTCAAAGCAAAGGAAGGGTAACTAGAGTAAATTTAAGAAATGGGCAATATTGTGACATGTCCCCTCAGGAATGGTTCAAAGTACATCAAAATCAGGAATTAAGTGAAGAATCTGGGAGTAAAGATCAGAATGACATAGAATCATCAATTTGGAAATGTAATGTGATCAGGAATCACCTATATAAAAAAAGAATGTTAACGAAAGAAGATTGTCTAGATGAAAGGAAGTCACAAGATGAAAGTTACATACCACAGAAATTTAAAGATGAAGAGTTTGAGCCTTATGGTTGGAATCAAATTTTGACCACAATGGATTTGGCCAATGATGAATGTGGGAGTGAAATTCCAAAATGAATAATTTCATATAGGAATACAAATGATAAAGGTGTCAAAAGCAGAGGAAGATCAGGAGGAAAGAATAATTTTAAAAACTAGAAAAACACAATTTCTGGAAGAAGTGGAAGCTACAAATGCTATCAAAGACAAAATCTCAGGAACATATAAAAAAAGTAAACACAAAGAAATTGAAAAAGAACAAGAAGCTGAAAAAAAGAAAAAAATAAAGAAAGAAGATCAACAATTTGATGTACCTTGAATCTTCAAGACTTATGAAGTAGAAGACAGATTACTTCTAAAAATGAAACCAAAGAGAGAAAAGAAAAAGGGGGAGGCATATGACAATGAGGAACAAACTAAGAAGGTGTTGATCACTCAAGAAGAGGAGGAAGATAGACACATTGTCATAGCTGATGACATGTCAAATCAAGAAGAGGAAGCATTGAAGAGATTGGCTAAAACTTATAGGGATGTGTTTGCTTACAGTTATAAGGAATTGAAGGGAATTGATCCTAAAATTTGCGAACATAAGATTCCTATTACTCCTGATGCAAAACCTAGCAAACAAAGACACTATACATTTAATGAAAAATACTCTACTAAAATAAAGGAAGAAATTGACAAACTGTTGGCTGCCAATTTCATCTATGAGATTGAGTACATTGAGTGGATATCTCCTATAGTTGTGGTACCTAAGAAGAATGGAAAACTCAGGGTATGTATTAATTTGAAAAACATTAATGCTGCAATTATAAGAGATAGCTATCCATTACCAATAATAGACCATCTTTTGGAAAGAGTTGTAGGTAAAGAGGTCTATAGTTTTTTGGCTGTTTTTTCAGGATATAATCAGGTGCCAATAGCTTTGGAAGACCAACATAAAATTTCTTTTTCCATAGAATGGGGAATCTATGCATTTAGGGTTATGCCTTTTGGTTTAACTAATGCCCCAACAACCGTTCAAAGATTGATGTGTCACATATTCAAAGAATTCCTTAGAAATATAATGGAAATTTATGTTGATGATCTTTGCACTTTTTCATTAAAAAGACAAGATCATTTGAAAGATCTCGAAAATATATTCAAAAAATGTAGAACATATAGAGTATGTTTAAATCTGGAGAAATGTGTGTTCTTTGTGAGGCAAGGGAGAATGTTGGGTCACATAGTTTCTAGAAATGAAATTTCAACTAATGAGAGAAAAATTAAGGCCATAGTGGATCTTCCAAAACCGATAAATGTAAAAGAACTTCAAACTTTCATGGGACATTGTGGGTATTATAGAAAATTTGTACACAAGTTTGCAGACACTGCAAAACCTTTGTATGCATTGATTACAAAATTTGAATGGACCACAGAATGTGACCAAGCCTTTGAGACTTTAAAAACTTGTTTGGTAATAGCACCAATAAAAACTCCACAATGGAATAAAATTTTTCATGTTCATGTGGATGCTTCAAATTATGCTTTGGGATGTGTGTTCACAACCAATCGAAGGGAGCAAATTAGACTTTCCAATTGCTTATGCAAGTAGGCAATTGAATTTAGCTGAAAAAACCTATACAACCACTGAAAGGGAAGGATCGGGAACGATATTTGCTGTAAAAAAGTATAGACATTATCTTCTAGAAAACATGTTTAAATTCTTTGTGGATCACCAAGCCTTACTCTACTTGGTAAACAAACCATGCCACACAAGGAGGATAGTCAGATGGTTCCTCCTACTGATGGAATTTGAATTTGAGGTAGTGGTCAGACAAGGAAAAACTCATTTAAGAGGAGACCATTTGTCCAGAATACAAACCAGAGAGCCAAGTTCGCTTTTAGATGATGAATTACTAGATGCATATCTATTTAAAATAGAAAGTATTCCTGAATGGGCCATGACTTTGGTGCCTTTGCGAACCATGGGACCTTGCGGAACACCTGAAAACAACACACATTTGGTACTACAAAGTAGGAACTTTGTATTACTAGCTGGCCATTTGTATCATCTCAATTATATGGGTATACTAGAATACTGGATTCCAGAAGATGAGCAGCAGGAATATCTAGGAAAAGCTCATTGTTGGAATCCTTGTACTCATGCTTCCAAGATAGTCACTTTAAACAATCTCAATAGAATGGGTGTACATTGGCCTACCAAGATTCAAGATGTGAAAAAATATGTTTCCAATTGCTTTAAATTCCAATCTTTGCAAAATTCAAAAGTTACAACTTTGTACTGGTTTCAAAAAAATCCAGATTGGAGTGCAAACATAGTTGAGGAGTTAAGAAGTATTAAATCACTAGAACCAATAAAAGTTAGTGCAGACTTTCGAAATTTACAGGCAATTTCTGAAGAATATCAATTGATAGGAGACCAATTGTATAAGAAAGGGATGGATGGATATCTAAGAATATGTGTTCCTGAAGATAATATATGGAAATGCTAGAGATGGCACATTCTGGAGTGGCAAGAGGACATTTTTCAAGTGAAAGGACTGCTAAACTCATTTTATATTCTAGTTTTTTGTGGCCAACTCTATTTCCTGATGCAAGAACATATGTGAAAAGATGTGACATTTGTCAAAGAATAACTCAACCAAGTAAAAGAGATGATATGCCATTATTACCACTTATTTCAGCAAGAGCATTTAGTAAATGGGGGTTGGACTTCATTGGACCTATACATTCTCCAACAAAATAGTCCCATGCTGAATATATACTTGTAGCCACAGATTACCTGACCAAATGGGCAGAGAACAGGGCTACAAAAAGGAATGATGCTTAAACCACTACAAGATTTCTTTATGAAAAATATTATCACCAGATTTGGATTACCAATTGAATTGGTAAGTGATAGGGGGACTCATTTTTTAAACCAAGTAATAGAAAACATAACTAAGTATTTCATGATTAGTCATAGAAAGTCAGCTTTTTATCATCCACAAGCCAATGGATTAGCAGAAAGTACTAATAAGGTACTTTGCACTGTTTTGTCAAAATTGGTAAATACAAATAGGAATGATTGGGATCTGCAACTTAATAATGTCCTATGGGCTTATAGAGTGGCATACAAAACTGCTATTGGAACAACACCATTTAATTTGGTATATGGACAAAATGTAGTTTTACCTTTGGAATTTCTCATTCCAACATTAAAGGTGGGAAATCAATACAAGTGGACTCGACATGAGTTATCTGAGAGAGTGGTGGAATTGTAAAAACTTGGAGCTTCGAGACTTCAAGCAATTATGAGCATATATGCAGATAAAAGAAGGCAAAAAGCTTATCATGATGTTCATATTAAAGAAAAAGACTTGCAAGTAGGGGGATTTAGTTTTGGCATATAGAGTGAAGGAACATTAGAAAAAATTTCAGAAGAAGGGGCATGGACCTTATATTATCAACCAAATCAGTAACATTGGAGATATCCAATTAGCTAATATAGATGGAGAAATCATGCCAAATTTCATAAGTGGATGTAGGGTAAAAAGGTATGATCTTCCATTGATTTTTACTGAATGGAGAAGAATACATCAAGCTCAAAACAGGAAAAAAGAAGAGGAAAAAAATCAGGTATGAAGCCCAACAGGAGGCAAAGGAAAGAATAAGAAAGGCTAAGGAGCTTAGAGAAGTCTTCTAATGTGAAAGACATTCAAGGGTGAGAGAGCATTTGCCTGTTATAACAATGAATCTTCATAATGAGCAATTCAAGGTTTTGATAGATTCAGGTGCACAAGTTGATTTGATTAGTTCAGTTTTGTTGGATAAGTTCAACTTTAAAAGGACTAAGAGTAAAACATTTATCAAAACACTGGAGGGCCAGATAATACAAAGCTTGTCTTCACCATCTATTGAAGTTAAGTTGAATGAAGAATATATGAAAATAGATTGTGAAGAATGGCATGATCATATGATGACTGAGAAATTGATTTTAGGACAACCATGGCTAAGACAAGGTAAAGTAATTTTGGATTTTGAAAATATGAAGCGTAAATTGACAATAAATGACAAAATGTTTTTAATGTTTTTATTGAGTTATGAAGAACAGGAAAATCTACAGGATATCTATGACTCAGATTTGGAAGGGTTTACTTTTCCACCAGAAGCTACAAAGGAATTACAAACAAAACTTCTCCATGACCAAATCTACTTCAGACAAAAATAGAAGGAAATTGAAGGAACCAAAGGTGTTGAAAAGATAGTAGAAAGGTGGAAATTATGGAATAATAAAAAGCATCTAGGCATCAAGACAGAAAGGATGTGGAAACCAAGGACATCCAAGCCCTACTCATAAAAAAAAAAATCATAAAAAATAAATGGATTTGGAGACCAAAGACTTCCAAGCATAGTTTGTCAAAAGAAGATTGTTTTACTCCAAAAACAAAGTCAACAGGAATCAAGTATTTTTGGGTGAAAAAATCAAACCTGCTTCAATGAAGAAAAAATAAGGATGAAGATATAAAAATCGTGCAGAAGCATGAAACACTACAAATGATTGGATTCCTACTAAAGGACTCAGAATTTCATCAAGATGGATTTATGACACTCTTGAAATTATTTACATGTTCTTTACCTCATTCTTTTTTCTAGGAAAAAGAATAGGAGGGGAAGAGATGAAAGAGGAAATTATTAAAAGTTTGAGAAAATCATTAAAAAATTTTCTTTTATAAGTTGTAAAGCACCAGCAAGATATAGGTTATAATTCAGCAAGACTAAGCAGTCACTATGTAATTATTTCTTCTTTTGGATATTTTTTCTTATATCTATCTTAATTCTTTTAAATTTCATTCATTATTTTCTTATTTAAAAAGGGAGGGCACTAGATATCTTGCTAACACATGTGATGATCACTTCAATTTTGTTGTACTTGTGATACAAATAAGAAAGTCATTGTTTATCTTTTATTTTTTCTTGAATATCATTTTATCTCAAGACAAAGGTGTTCTCTTTCATATCTTCTGTGACTTATGTGGTGGGAGTTTTTTGTGTGATGTGTTATATGTCTTTCAGAATGGTGAATGCAAAAGAACTACCTATTCATGACTTCAAAGCAGACTCTGTAACATTGTCAAGAGGACACTCGTCTTTTGACAGTGAAGCAGTAACGGAAGATGTAGAACAAGAACCTGATGAAGAACAGGATATCCTAGAAGCTGAGAAGATAGTCAAAGAACTAAGGGAAACCATCAATATCATTGGTCAGCATATCTTTATAGTGGGAATTGGAGGTAATAAATATACCATGCTATGTCAAGAATTCTACAAATTTCAAAAAGTGGCAGCTAATTATAAAAGGTGGAAGGCAGTGGGGTTACATAGACTATTGGATGAACCTCTCTTCTTTATAGATTTTGAGAGAGTAGCACAAGTCATGTCTAGTGTGTTGGAAGTTGGCAAAGACAATGATGCATATTTCATATGTTGAGTTTAAGGACAAAGAGAACAAAGAGGTACAGATCACCATAAAAGCAGAACACATAAGGGAAGCTCTTCAATTCTATCCCATGGGAACCAAATTGGATGGAAATTTTGTCAAGAAGAATGCATCCTCATATGTTGGATATTCAAAGTTTGTGGACTTCAAAGGAAAAGAAAATGAAGAATTTGCCACCAGAATGTTTCTTTAGTATCTGTGTTTTCCAAAGTTGCCAAGATATACAATGCCGCATAAGCTAGTGACATTGGTTATGTTCAATAATAAGGACACAACTAAACCATTTGGAGTAATGGATGTAACTCCCTACATCCATGACCAATTGAAGGAAGCAGCAAAGCATTGGGAGCAAAGAAATTTTATGAATGGAGCACAGTTTTTAACAAGAATTATATACCATGTTTTAGGTATGGAGGATCAGTTGAAGTTGGCTCTAGAAGCTCAATATTTCAAGAGTTTGATGGCAAGAGTTAAAAGTCCTTCAAAGATGATGTTATAAGAGAAGCAAAAGTCCAGACAAGCATGAGAGGATTAGGAAGGAAAAGGAAAGGGGTATCAGATGAAGTAATTCCAGTAAAGAAGAGAAGACTAGATCCAAGGAATTGTTAGTATATGATCAATGTCTACCCCTCATGATTGTATGCACATTTTGTAAGGCCCCCATTATGAGGAGAAGCCAAGCATGCATTACCCATTTGATGGGAATCCCAACTTGCATGTTGGATGAAGGTCATATTGGACAATGTAAAGTATTGTAACGAAAGAGAGTTACCAGGGTCCCCAATTGGGGGGTCCGAGGCAGCGGGGGAGTAGCCCCGGCTGGGGGGTCCAAGGGGGCCAGTTGGCCCCTTGGTGGGGGTCTGGGGGCAGAGCCCCCGGCGTGACGGTAAAGGGAATATTCCATAGAATATTCCCTACCGGAGTCAAAAATCATTTATATTTGTTAGGTCGGTTCAACCGGTCTAAGCCGTGTATGGCAATTACGCAGGCGGTGGCCACCCACGCTCTACTGCCCATGTATAGCCATCCACGAAAGGCCACCCATGATCCTATATGTACATGACTTTTTCACTACCTGAGACATCGAATTGAGCCAGCATACCTCTACCTTGTATCTCCCTATCTAGAGTTGTCTAGATCACCATTTAAGCTCTACCTTAAGAGCGCATGGTGGACTACGCCATCATCTTTGTACTTGTTGTTAGTAGAAAAATTGTTGAGATTCTCCTATATCTGTTATCTTCTGTGCTACTTCTCCTATGTTATATTGCGTAACTATTGTCTTATAAGAATGTGGTCTTGGAACAGGAAGAAGTGACAAAAGAGGAATGTGAAGCAGCTCAGAAAGAAGTCTAGGCCTCGAAGGAACCCCATCCACCTCAAACAAGCAAGGAACAAATTTATTCATATTTAACTCAAGATAATGATAAGAGGGCAGTCTATGAAGCTCAGTATCAGAAAATGTTGGAAAATTATTCATGTAAAGCAATTGATTGGATACAGGAGGAGGTGGAGCATTATGAAGAACTACATGATCAAATGATGGCTGTAGAAACTGAAGAAGTGTTTGTCAAGAAAGAAGTGGAATTATTGGCTTATTTTAAGGAATTACAAGGTCCTCTAGAGACCAGAACTATAGTGGTAGTAAAAAAGAAGGTCCGGAAGAAACCGACCCAAAAAAAGAAGTTAACCAAAAAGAATAAGGGAAAAGCAGTTTAATATGGACAGAAGGAAGAATCAGTAAATTTATCATTAGAATTATCACCAAGAGAAAAGACTCAAAAGAAATCAAGTGGAATAGAAGAGCATAGAATGGATAAATAAGGGGTAGCTAGTTCTTCACAATCTTCTTAAGATTCAGAAAGTGATATTGAGAATTTCCTTCTCAAGAGTTTAAACCTCTCACTACCCAGCACACCAATAAAAACAGTACAAGCCTCTACAAAAAATGAAACACCATAGGAATTGAGCAAAAAATCAAAAGGGATACAAGTCTGTGAAGAATCAATAAAACAACTTAGTCCTAGGGAGGAAAAAAGGAAATTAAAAGGTAAAGAAGTAATGATGGAAGAAGGGGTTGAAGCTAGGAAAGAACTCAGTAGTGGACTGATGGACACATGATTTCAAGCTATATGGACAAAACCCTCACAACAACCTCATTATCAACCATATGAGGAAAAACAAGGAGTGGAAAGCAAAGCACAATTATATAGCCAGCTGCAGAAACAAGAGGATGAAAGAAAAAAGGAAGAAAAGGTTGCAATATTAGAAAGATCAGCAAGAACAGATTCTAAGGAATATATAGAAGGAAAAACGGAAACACAAATAAATCAGAGTATGGAGGAGGTACTTTTTGATCTAGGACATAATGAAAATTTCACACATATAGGGCATCAGGGAAGAGAAGAAGAGATAGATCCTATGGACATAGATGAACAAGAGGAGGAACAAAAAGAGAAATAAGTGAATGATCAAAAAAGGAATTCAGTGGAAAAAGATTCAGTCTTAATACAGGAAAACAAAGAGGAAATACAAGTTATCCAAGAGACACAAAAGGAATTTGATGGAAAAGAGGCAGAAATATTGGAAGAAGAAAAAGGCTATGAAGAGGAAGAGAATCAGGTTACAGAACATGAGGAAGAGGATGGAGAAAAAAATGAATATAAAGAGGAAAAGTAGATAGAAGTGAAGAATGAAAGGATACCAAAGGATATTAGATCTGCATGTAAGATCATCATGAGTAACATAGAACAATTCACACCCTACAATAGAAATATGATTATATCAGGGATGGTGGCTGAGTCAGAATTTGTGAAAGGTAGCACAATCATCAAAGATCAAAAGAAAGAAAAGGAGCAGTTGGAAGATCACATCAGGGTCATCCATGAAAAGAATGAAATTTTGTCTAAAAGAATAATTTCATTAGAAGAACAAGAGGTTCAAAGCCAGAACAAAATTCAATTTCTTGAAAGCAAATGTACCAAGCAGTTGGAGCATATTAATAAAATGGAAATGGAAATGAAGAAAGTAGAAGGAAGATTTAGAACTCTTCAAAGTTCATATCAGATAATGTTCAAAGCTAATTAAGACATAAACAGATTGTTGATAGAGGAAGGTCAAATGAAAGAAGAAAGTCAGATGTACAAAGAACCCAAAATGAGAGGGAAGAGTTGAATAAGGAAATTCTAAGGTTACAAGCAGAATTGAAAGAAGCCAAGGAAATGGAGAAACAAGCTAGTGTGCATACTGCCAGTGCAATGAGAGGATATAACAATTTACATTTGGAAATAACAAAAGAAAGAAGTGAATGGAAATAAGAGAGAGAGCAATTGATATCTCAGAATCAGGGCTTAATGTTGATGGTGGAAAAGTTATATAAAAACTTGGAATGCTCACAAAAATAGGTTGAAGAACAGGTAGTGACCACACAAGCATAAGAACATGAAGGAGGAGAAGAAAACAGATTTCAAAATTTTGGTGAACAAGAAGACAAAGCTATTGAAGAATATTCAGATGAATTTGTTCAAAGGTTTTTAACAGATAGGGAATCAAGAATGGAGTTCATAAGGAAAATGCATAATGAGTATGAAGAGCAGATTGTAAACTTTGCTCTCAATAAAGGAGTAAATCCAGATCAACATCATTCGGCAGCTGATGGTTTAGTAATACCATTCTGTATGATTATGGAAAGTATTAAAAATTATCAGACTGCAAGGGTAGGACTACCATCAAATAGATATTTGGAATATGAAGAAGATATTAATGTCACTAAGGATTTGTTTGAAAAAGCTAACCCTAAATGGAGGAAGAGATGGTTGGATGCTAACAAGGAATGCAGGAAGATCTGGAAAGAGGCACCTTTGCAGTTAAAAATAAATCCAGCCTATTGTCCAATAGCCAGAAGAAGAGAATGATCAGTATTTTGGGAAAGAAGAAATGCAGGTCAACTTCCAGCAAAATGGCTGAATCCCCCAAAAATAGCAGGACCAAAAGCAGGAACATGGCCAACCAAGAAGTATATGATTGATACAACAGAATCTGTTATATCCACATACAAAGATGTAAATGATCCAGCCTGTATTTTATTAGTAAGAGTGATGCGACTTGTGGTGGCATGCATAGAAACCTTCACAGATACAGAAGTAAGGACTCTCAACTACATTGGATTCAACTCACCTACAGATGCTTTACTCTTTCATTTAAGTGAAACACGAGATAGAATTTGTTTAATGGCATACTATAGGAGAATAGTATTTTTGGGAAGCCATTATCTTCAAATCTTTGAAGATGCTTTTGACTATGGGTTTTTTGAAAGAGAGTAAGAAATTTTTGGGAGTTTATCAGTAGTCAATAAATCAAGACTCACTGCACATGAAGTTGCTTATACAGAATACTTGAAGAAGGATGTGATAGACAGACCAGAGGCAGCAGTACAATGGAGGAAATCTTTGTTTGGAATGGTCAACAATTTGAATATTACAGAAAGAAAGAGTCATGATCTATTATCTCACGTTTATCAAAGAAAAAAGAAATGAAGGAAGCTCTCATTACTTGTCTGTAAGAATATTTTTTGTCAGGAGCCAAAAAGTCTAGGAGGGGAAGAATGTTAGAGGAAGCATTTTTTTGAAGGAAAACTATTTGTAAAATGTCAAAAATTTGTAGAAATATTTACACAAATGATGTCAAAATTGAGGAAGAGTCTTTCTCATGTAAAATAGGATGATATGTATTTTTCCTAGAATTTTTGGAAGCTCTTAGATAGCATACTTTTAGAATAGAAGGTGAAAAGGACCAAAATTCAAGTGTGAAAAGGGACACTTGAAAAAGTATAAAAGATAATTTCTTCTATTTTGAAGAGGTTGGTTGTATTATTTTGATGCTATCCAAGTAATGTGAGAGCTTTCCTGTAGAAAATCATGTTTTCTCCTTTCATGATCTTTCTCTTGATCTGTTGAGTCTTATCATTGTGTAATCCATGGAATTTGTGAACTTTCCTTGTGTATTTCTGACTGAGGTGAATGAAGATGGATGATTCTCAGTGTATTGAGTAAGAAAGTGCAGAAGAAGAAAGCTGAAATTGGAAATTCTCAATTTTTACAGAATCGTGATTGTCTCATCTGTGTGACACATGTACTGTTTTTGAAATTTGACTTCATATTTGTATTCTACTGTGAAAATGGCACACTTTAGGCCAAAGATCATTGAAAATGCTGTTGTAGAACTCAAGATAATCAAAAACCTAGATATTTCCTTCCTTCTTCATAAATCTCTCAGAAAAACAGTCATCTCAACTCTTATTCTTCATTTCCATTAACAAGAAGGGGCTGTGGTCTTTGCATACTTCCCGAATTGACAATTTAAAGATGTGTAGATGATCTTTTGTGCTATAATGATTGAAGAGGACAAATCCAAAGGGTAACAACAAACAATGATGCTGGCTAGAATTTTGGGACTTGCAAAGTCAAGGTAAAATAAATAACAATGTCTCAATTTTCCCTTACTCCCGAGCCCGCCACACAATTATTTGCCCATGGAAGAGTACATGATGAGAACCATCAAATTTTGGTTATCTCAATATGCAAAGGTCCCTAATCTCACAATCAAGCTAACAAATAAAATACTCAGCATGATCCTAACGGTACTCAAGGTCTTCAAGCACGCGGAATACACATTTTTGAATTTCATTGGTATTAATCATGGAGCACATATATTAGTATTTGACCTTTCTGTCATGCCAAGCCGACTAACTATTATGGCCTACTTCTCGATGCCATTGTTTTTACCCAGAACTTATATGGAGACTTTTGAAGAAGAATTCTTCACTCGCTTCTTCGAAATCGATTAAGAAGTATTGTTAAAGACTACTAACCTCAATGCACGGTTAGTAGCATATGAATTAAGTTTTTTTGCCGACCACTAACAAATACCCCACGACGGAGTTAATCAGAACAATGGAAGTAATCAATGATACATGAAGACAATTTGCTAAATGATACTGAGCAAAAGATATACAAGATGTACTCCCATCAAATTCGGAAACCTATCGAGAATGATAGAGTTCAAGAGGGGGGACGTATGGAATGAGAGACAGGAGAATCAAGCAAAAGGTGCAGAAGAAGAAAATAAAAAAGAAAGACTGCTCAATAGGAAGCACACCCTCTGCCCAAATTGTAGCAAGGGCACGTATTAGGTTCCACAGACATCAGGCTTCAACAAGAAACAATGAGGACCCAAGCACAACGAAAATTAATAAAAGCTCAACACATTTGGATGATGGACTTTAGTGAGCACATTGAACTCTCGTGAAAGGTGACTAATATCAAAGTCACCTTAGCCGTTGGGTGCATGTAGTGAGAAGAAATGAATAGGCCAACACCAATGCACTAGGTCTCGAGTTATGATATGTTCCTTGACCGTTGTATATCTACACCATTGCAGCTTCCATAGGTGCTGGTAGTGGTCAACTGCAAAGATGCTATTGATTAACAAGGAACCAATATCTACAAAGACACAAAGCTAGAGACAAGAAGCAAATCTTGTCAAGGGATGACAAAGACAAAGAGGGGGAGAGTCTTGTAGCGACTTTTTGCCATTGTGAGTAAGAGAGAACTCTGATTTTCGAATTTTCCTCTTCTTCTTCTTCCTGTATCTCCTTGCTTGTGAGCTTGCATGTGTGACTGTACCTTGGAATGAGTGCATGGAAGTGTTGTCTATCCAATTCATTGCTTTTCTGAAGTGTGTAATGTGTGTGTGAGGCATGAGGAGGTGTGTGGTGAAGCTAGGTGAGTTGTGCAACTTAGTTGCTTGCCCATAACTTGAAGCTGGTTTGTTAGAATCAGACAAGAGTACCACCATTGGATGTGTCTTGTTGACACGGAAATGAATCTGCTATTGATCATATTCCTAGTTCGGAGCTAAGAGAAAATTCTGTTTTTGTGCTTATCGTTGTTTCATGTATCGTGACACAATTTCCACCTATATGAGTAATGAATGTGAGAGATAATACTCATCTGCATGCAATGGTAGCTATTTCTCACTTCATTTACCATTGTGTAAGTGCAAGTCTTCATACACTCAGGTTTAAGATACTTCTCAGATTGATATTTTAAATGTATGATCCCCACTATATGCGCTTGTTGGTGATAGAGGAATAGTCTCTTTCGTCACAAGTCTCTTTCATGGAGACCTATTGGAGTTAGTCCATATAGATGTATGTGGATCAAGCAAGGAGCCTTCAATCTCTAGATCCAGGTATTATGTGCCATTCAATGATTATTGTAGTAGTTGGAAGATACTATACGTTATGAAGCATAAAAATGAAGTATTCTCATGTTTCAAGAAATATCTAGCAGTTTTCAAACATTGTCAAAGAGGAATTAGCTTAGACTTAAAGCATCAAGTGATTCTAATAATGACTAGAAGACTCCAAGAAGGGAAATCAATTCTTGGAACTCCAAAGGCAAAACTAAAATACAGGAGTTGAGAGATGTGGTAGAATCATCTCAACAAACTATAAGGAGGTCTACTAAAGAAAAGAGGAAGCCAGAATGGTATGGCTATGATAAGTCTTTGGTTATTAAGTGTTCAATATACATAGCACATGACTCAAACTCTGATGAACCATCTACATAGGAAGAAGCCAAAAAGTCTGGTAATGTGACCCTATTATGATTACTCTAGGTGCATTGGACTCAACATGAGTGGAAGAAGAATTTTCAGCTCTGATCAACAGTGGTGCTCTTGTTAACTTCGGAATCCACATTTTCCTAGCTCCGGTGTTGTGAATGTCATTCCAGAATCTCCTTATGTTTTCTAGAGGCATTTGGTTTCAATGTACTTTCGTTCTCCATTTGTATTGTTGCTTGGTAGGAACTCTTGTTTGTTCCATTGGTGGCATCTACTTCATGGGAGTTCTTTGTCTCCTAGAAAGTTGTCTATATTGACTTCGTTCTTTAAGTAAATTTGGTGGCTGCTCCTTCGTGACCTTGAGTGATGTCTTGGGCATCCATATTTGATTCCTTGAAGTTTGAGCTGCCCTTAATCTCTTCAGTATCCACACTTGCACCATATATGTGGATGACCCATCTTTGATCTACTAGTTCGTTGTCACCTTCGATTGAATTTTATTTGGTTCTCCTTCACCTAATTGATCCTTGTGAATCCATATTTGTTGCATCCTTTTTCTCATTGGTGAATGAAATGGTGGCAAATCTATTTTTGGTTGGTGGACTCCTAGTTGCTTATTTGTAATAAGATGCTCACTTGCTCCCATAGATTGGCTAAATTGAGATGAAGGTCTGAGTTGAGTATCATGTGTAAGGAGAGTAGGGGTCTCTAGGCTTGGGTAAAAAACAAAAGCTAGTTGATTAGGATTTGGCATTGGTGTAGATTCACATGCAGACATATATTCGTTATCGTTATACTTCAGGCGAACCGTCTTTAGACTTCTCATCTAGTAGGCTAAAGACTTCTCTATGTCCAATCTTAGAAGATATGTAGCCTAAGGCTAACTGGATTTTTACCTCAAATTTGTATATCCAATCTTGATCTAACACTAGTTCCTCCAATAGGTCGTCATCTTTGCAGACTAGAAGCTTTTGCTGCATTGAATTGTTACCCAAGTACAAAGATAGAATGACTTCTCCTAAGCATTCAAATGTGTTTCCTCCTATGCCCATCATGTATGCCTTAGTTGGGTTGAGTGGTGCATTTAATTGTTTAGCTAAAGAAAAGTGTATGCAACTTAATGTTGCCTTGATATCAATCAATGCATCTACTAAGTGGTGTTCCTCCGTTCCTAATCCTAGATTTAGATAGGGTTGCCTGACTTGTCATCCCACAGTCATAGTTTTTGGTACCCTATAGTTGGCTATGAGGGTTGGATCCTCTCCTTGTTGATATCTTTCATCTCTTTCTCTCATCCATCCTTTTCGCTTCTGTATGTGTTCCAATGCTTCAAGTCTCGCTTCTTCTCTAGTTCTCTCATCCTCTTCCCTTCAGTTCTTTGCCTTTAGAAGTCTACTCATCATCTCGTCTATTAAGGGTTCTAAATATTTCTTCACATGACAACCACTTATATAATTTGGTAGAATTTCTCCATCTAGGGTGGCTAGGTTTACTGCTCCACTGGTAGAAATACAGTTGATTACCAATGGTCCACGTCTTTGCTTTTGCAATTTTTTGGCGTGTTGCTTCAAAGGGTATACTAGGACTAAATCACCTTCTTTGAGTCCCTTATCGTTAATATGGCCATCATAGTAGGCTTTTTGTCACCTTTAGAATGCATAAATACCTGCTATTGCCTTTAATCTATTCTCATGCAATCGTTCAATTTGATCCAATTGTTGGGACGATTCGTGTCCAGTCCACTCATATTTCTCTGCTACTCGAAGAGTAGGAATCAAGAAATCAATTGGTAACATTGCATTCTGACCATACACAAGATTGAAAAGGTTTGTGCCTATAGCGGTCTTGTAAGAAACTCCAAAATCCCAAATAGCATGATGTAATTGTTTATCCCAATCTAATCGTCTATTATTCACAATCTTGGTTAAAATGGTACATAGCACCTTATTGGAGATTTCTGCTTGTCCATTGGCTTGCGGGTGATAAGGGGCCGATTTCTTATGAATCACTAGGAATTCATTCATCAAAGTTTTTATAGTGTGTGCCTCGATTACTCATGATTTCAATGGGTAACCCAAACCTTGTAAAGATGTTTTCGAAGATAAACTTGGCAGTAGTTCTTGCGTCATTCTTCCTTGTGGCCTTTGCTTCCACCCATTTAGTCAACTAGTCCATAGAAACTATTATGTACTTAGCATGGGAACCTTTAGCAGGTGGGCTAATTGGTCCAATGAAATCTATACCCCGCTCCATGAAATCTCTAGCACTAATCATAGGTCGTAGTGGCATTTCATCCATTTGGATGGGGTATTCTGTTCTTTAAAACACATCATACCTCTGAACATATGTTGTAGCATCCTGATACAAAGTTGGCCACCATAACCCAGCAACACGAATCATTTTTGCGGTCTTGTCAGCCAAAAAAGAACCTCCTATTGCTTCGGTATGGGCCATCTCTAGTACTTGGATATACTGATCTTCATCTACGCATAATTGTAGTTGGTTGTCTTGTTCACATTTCAACAGTTGTCTCCCTAATATCTTTACTTGCTCCTCTAAAGCCCGTTTTCTTGCTAGGGTTGCCGCTTCCGCATATTCCTATGTCTTTAAAAAGTTCACTAAAGGTAAACTCCATCTACGTGCTATTGTGGAATAGCATAGCATAGGGTTCTCCTCTAGTTCTTCCTCTTGCTAGGTGGGACAATTTGTTACATGTGAATGAACATCGTTATACATCCCTGGCTAATACACTCCTAACAATTTTAGTTCTTGTACTGTACCACTGATACTTCTATGTTTCTTCCATGGATTTATGTGGGCATGTCTCAACCAAGTTTCTTGTTCATCCTCATCTACACATCTCAGCAGAAGTTCATTAGAATCTTGATTGTATATATTTCCTACTACAATGTGAAGATTCTTAATTTTCCATAATTGTTGGGTTTTATCCAAATTAATCCTATGAACAGGTCCGCGTGTGAGTATAGGTATCAATGTTTCAACCCATTGTGGACAAAATTCTAAGTTGAAAAGATAGGTGTTAGGTAGGTCATTTGCAACTTCAGTTGGGGGTTCTCCATGGGTCATTCAAGATAGATGATCAGCTCTGACATGCATGTTTCCTTTCTTGACCACTACTTCAAAATCAAATTGCATTAATAGCAGAAACCAGCTCACTAGTTGTCCAGTGTTATAGGGTTTATTGACTAGGTATAACAAATCTTGATGATCAATAAAGAATTTGAATTTGTTTGCCAATAAGTAGTGTCAGAATTTCTTTACCACATATACCATTCCTAATCCCTCTTGTTTTGTGGTAGTGTGATTACGTTCGGCTTGGTTGAGCTGCCTACTAGCATAGGATATAGGATGATCGAGTTTTCCTTCATCTGCATGTTGTGCTAAGATGCATCCTGTGGCAAATTTAGAAGCATCCACATGCATATGAAATGGCTTAATCCAAATATGGTACTTTTAGAATGGGCACTAAACTCAGTCTTCTTTTCAACTCATTGAATGCTTTCTCACAATCTTCAATCCAATTGAGTTGAGTCAATAAGCCATATAGAGGTCGGGCAATTATGGTATAATATGTGGATAAATCTATGATAGTATCCACAATGTCCCATAAATGCTTGTACTTCTTTCACATTTTTAGGTCGGGCTAGTTCTAGAATAACTTTGATCTTTTCTTCATCTATGGATATTCCATTCTTAGACACTATTCCCAAGATTTTTCCTTGCCTCACCATGAAGACACATTTTTCTGGGTTTAGATAGACTCTGTATTGTCTACACTTTTCAAAAATTCTCCTCAACTCGGTTATGTGATCCACTCTTTGTGACGAAGAAGTGCACAAATTATCAACATATACTTCCATGTTTTTCTTAGGAATTCCTTAAAGACATGACACATCAATCTTTGAAAGATGGCCAGTGCATTGGTTAGGCCAAATGGCATAACCCTAAAAGCATTTTTTTTTTGGTGGCAAATGCAGTTCTATATTGATCCTACGGAGCAATTGCAACTTGGTTGTAACCAGAGAATCCATCAAGGAAGCTATAAACTTCCTTGCATGCCACTCTTTCCAAGAGGTGATCTATAATGGGTAATGGGTAACTATCTCAAATAGTGGTTGCATTAACTTTCTTGAGGTTAATGCACACCCTTAGTTTGCCATTTTTCTTGGGTACTACTACCAAAGGTGACACCCACTCTATGTGTTCGATTTCATATATGAACCATGTTGCCAATAATTTATCTATTTCTTCCTTGATTTTGGTAGAGTATACATCATTGTATGTGTATGGTCATTGTTTGGATGGTTTAGCATCAGGGTTCATGGGAATACGATGTGAAAAAATAGAGGGATCCACTCCTTTTAAATCCTTGTATGTCCAAGCAAACACATCCCTATACTTTTGAATCAAATCTATAAGTTCTCGTTCTTCGCTTTCTGACAGATCCTTCCCTATGTAGGTGCATCTTTCCTCTTCTCCTTCTATGTTCACAGTGACTTTCCTGGTCTGTTCTTTATTATCATATGCTATTCCTTCTTGTGCTTGTTGTTTAGTCATTTGGATGGAAATTTTCCTTTCCTCCATTTCATATTTTTTAACATGTTCAGGAACTTTGAACTCTTCTTGTGGCATATTCTCTTCCCTAGTAGTCTCTTCTGAATTAATATTCTCTTGAGTTTCTTTTTGTTCTAGGGTGGAAGTGCTTCCAATATCAATGTCTTTATGTTCTCCCTCTAAGTGAGGTCCTTTTTCTTGAGTCTCAGGTTTCATTTCTATACTTTCATTATATTCTCTCCACTCTTTCTATATCCATTCTCCTTTTTCTATCTCTTGTAGTACAACCATGTATATACTTACATCACATCCATCCTTGTCTATGCACTCGTTCAGGGTCAAGACTTCTTCATTGACACACACATATAATGTGGCCAAAATCTCCATCTATCCATGGGGCTTGAACTCATCATCCGAGAACACTTGTGGCATATATGTTGGATCCTCTACTGGTCTAGAGATTCCACAACCTAGTTGCCATGTTTGTCTTCTTTTTTCTTCCCTCTTGCTTGCCTTACACATCCATAGTTGGGTGTCCTCATGCATCCAAGATTGTTCTTTAGATCCCGCACTATGGATTGATAGGTCGTCCTCTTCTTTCTGTACACAGCTCAATTATAGAGGTGGGACATCTCGATAAACATATGTATGGAGGTTTATCCTCGTGGTTGTGTCCCTATGTTGTAGATATATTACATCTCTGCCCTAGTCTTACACTACCCTTAGTTGTCTCATTAAAGGTCTTCCCAAGATCATTTCATAGTTGCGCACTCTCTCAAATTGACAAATAGCTAATGTGTGCTCGAAGTTTGCTCCACATGTTGTAAGCACAACATTCTCTAGCAATCGCAGAGGTTTTTGGGTGTGACCATCAGCTAATTGTAATTTCATTCTTGTGGGTCATAATGCTAGTTTTCCCCACTTTTCCCATATTTCTTTTGTGGCTATTCCTACTTTAGCTCCTATATCTAGGATTGCTTTTGTGGTGTAACCCCGGAAAGTAATTGGTAGACTTGTGTTACCTTCATCTCCTTCATTGAAGTCTCCCACTTTTTCTATTGGGATTTGAATTGTATGTGCATATTCGTTGGTCTCCTTGTTGACTGCCTTTACTTCTTTTTTCCCGAGTTGCTTCGCCAATTTAGTCCATACTTGTGGTTTGATTTTCAAAAATTCTTCCAAAGTTATGGAGCACCACAATTTTGTTTCCTTCAACTTTCGTGCTATATCTGATGTTTTGCTTGAGATTTCTCTTTCTTTTGTTCTTATTGTTGGGGCATGATAAAGTTTTGAATTCTGCTCATATTCTCCCATGTCATTAGGTAGTGTGTTTATGCTTTCTAATTCTTCCAAACATTCCTCACAATTTATCTCTTCGTTCATTATTCATGGGTTCTTGTTTGCATCCAATTCTTCAAAAAGCAGTTCAATGCCCTCGGTTTTCCTCCATCTTTCTTCTTGGACTCTAGCCCATAGATCCTCAAGCCAATTACCTTCAACTTTTGGGATCACAGAATGTCTTTGATAGTTTTCAGCGGCTACGCTTTTAGTTTTCTCTACAATCCTTCTGTCTTCTAAAGGGTCATGTGCTCCTAAACCTTCCTGAAATTCTCTATCAGATATTCTTGTTTTTGGAAGGTTTTGGATAGGTTTCTCTAGTGTGTTTTGAGCAATTTCAATCAATCTTTTGCATATTTCTAGTCTTTCTTTTTCGGAATCTCCTCACGGATAGGCTATATCTGATGTTTTGCTTGAGATTTCTCTTTCTTTTGTTCTTATTGTTGGGGCATGATAAAGTTTTGAATTCTGCTCATATTCTCCCATGTCATTAGGTAGTGTGTTTATGCTTTCTAATTCTTCCAAACATTCCTCACAATTTATCTCTTCGTTCATTATTCATGGGTTCTTGTTTGCATCCAATTCTTCAAAAAGCAGTTCAATGCCCTCAGTTTTCCTCCATCTTTCTTCTTGGACTCTAGCCCATAGATCCTCAAGCCAATTACCTTCAACTTTTGGGATCACAGAATGTCTTTGATAGTTTTCAGTGGCTACGCTTTTAGTTTTCTCTACAATCCTTCTGTCTTCTAAAGGGTCATGTGCTCCTAAACCTTCCTGAAATTCTCTATCAGATATTCTTGTTTTTGGAAGGTTTTGGATAGGTTTCTCTAGTGTGTTTTGAGCAATTTCAATCAATCTTTTGCATATTTCTAGTCTTTCTTTTTTCGAATCTCCTCTCGGATAACTTACTTCGTGTTGTTCCAAACTTGGTCCTACTTTGATCCTAGATTGATATGTGTTTATCCACATGGCTAGGTCTTCGGGTAGTGGATCAGCTAAAACTGACCCAGCTTGTTTTCTTTGTTGCTCTTTCTCTACTTTAATAGAATCCTTACTAGTTGTAGGATTCGTAGATTGATTTGGCTCTTCTTTGCTCTTCTCTTCCTGCTTCTTTTGAGTCCGCTTGTTTCTCAATTTCTCTAGTCGAGCTTTCCATCTTTGAGTCCGTTTTACCTTAGAATTTTCTTCAGATTCTTTTGAATCTAGCACTATTTGAGGCATCGGTGTTTTTGGTTTGTTGGTTTCTTGCACAATTGAGTCTAACCTTTTCGGACTTTCTTTAGCTCTTGCTCTTGTAATCGCCATTAATGGTAGCGTATACTCTTTGTCACTTCTAGGGGACTCTACCACTTCTACTACATTTACTTGAGTGGTGTGATTCGTCTTGTTAGGGTTTTTGGGACAATCCCTAAACAAATGCTCATTTCCACAATCACTACAATATCCTTCCCAAACCTTATGTGGTGGCGGGTAAGGAAGAGTTATTCTTAATGCTAGTCTTTGTGAACTCTTCAATCATTTCTTGAAATACTTGTTCCATATTTAGGAAACGATTTGGTTCAAGTGGTTGGATCTAGGCAAAGGCAGTATCCATAAGGGTCAAACCAAATGACTCATATTCAACCATGAAATCTTCCACTTGTTCAGCATGAATCACTTTCTTGAATTCGGCTATGTGATTATAAGGTTTACTAGACCCATGGTAGTGGCTCCTCATGTATTTCGCCACTTGAATTGGTCGCAATCTTCTACCAAGTTCTGAAGAGGAATGGTTGGATGTCTCACTTGAACTCCAATTCCCCTACCGAAAGGTGGTCTCTTGAGAACAAGGTTTCTATTTCTAGGCTCTCCACTAGTTGGGGGTTGATAGTTAGGATTGGCTCCTGGTGTTGAAAAATGAACATTAGTCCTCGCTGGAATGCTCTGTTGTTGAGCCTGCCCAAAGTTCTAATAGGCATAGCTTTGGTATGTTCCTTGAGGGTTTTAGGAGGTAGTTCGTGGGTCTCTATGGGAGAACACAGGAATACCTTGATATCTTAATTGGGATCTATCTAGATCTGACATGGGCCATTAATTTCTCATATTCCTATCAAGATAGGTAATTATAGAGAGATACTCTAGGTCTTGTAGCTCATAAATGTTGAGGATTGCTACTTTCACCCCACAAAGATGAAGGGGCTTGTAGTAATTTCTCCATCCCAGCTACCATATACACATCGATCAATGTATCATCCTGAGGGATCTTATCACCTCTCCAAACTCTATTTACTTTAGACTTACCTCGAGGTGTTGAGATCGTATCTTCGTTACTCTCCCCATTGGGGTGATTTATGTCCTCATTTTCCTATTGTTCACTTATGGTTTCAAGACTGTTACTACATAAATTACTCCTCTTTTATCCATATAGAATCCTCCTTCATATTTTACTGTAGGTCAAAGAACTATCTCAGAGTCACTCACTTTCTTCATTCGTGCCATTGATCTACTCAGTCCATCTATGTTAATTGGCAGTTCATGTTGATTGGTGTTCACATACTCCAATGAGGTCCTATACTCTCCTTCAATGATGTACATAAATCCTGCCAAAGGCACTGAACTATGCATGTCCTTTGAAGCCATTCTAGCCTCTTCGTCTGCCTTACTAGAGGTATCAAAATAATGGGAATTGGCACTAGGTAAATTTACACTCCCTGCCAATTATATGACACTATGCCAGCTTCCTAGGACTCATCTTGAGTGCAGGTTCATCCACTAAACACCTAAGTCAGTTTTGTCAGTCTCTCAAATTTGTATTTATTCTAGGATTTTACTTAACCCGAATTAAACTTTCTTTTTCTAGACTGTTAAATGGTTTACAGTTGTCCATGATACACGGTACTTGGCCTTCCACGATACACAATACTCCATGGGACATGATACACGATACACGAGTTTTTGGGGATACATGATACCTGGAACTAGGACGATACACAATACATGATGAGAATGGCGATACACGATACACAGTATGTCACAATAAACGGTACCTGAGTGGCCACGTTACATGATACTCAGATGCAAAATGATACACGATACTTTTCTCCATGATACACCGTACCTGAGTGGCCATGATGCACGATACAAGTAGAATTCATGATACATGATACACAATACTTGGGACTTGGATGATACATGATACTCGAATGTCGCAATACACGATACTCAATGATCGTGATGACACACTATACACGGAGGGTCATGATACATTATACTTGGGTATCATGATACTCAACTCGATGATACATGATACCTATGTATCGCGATACATGGGGAGTATAGGTATTGGTGATACACGATACTTGCCAGGTATCACAACATACAAGAATTCAAGTATCGTGATACTTGAACTCAATCGGTCACGATACTTGGTGTTGCTCTAGCACAATGGTGAGAACCATGTTAAGAAGCTCCACCTCCTTAATGTCAATCCTTGGAAGAGATAGGAGTGATATGAAGATCGTGAATGTGAGATGTAGTGAGAGTGAAGGTGCGAAGCATAGAGATGCACACACACATACACACACACAATGAAGAGACAAGCAAGACACACCGGTTTCACATCGTGATCGGCATAGTTAAAAAATAGGTTTTAGGTGCTATTTGACAGGGTAAACGGTGTCTAAAAATAGCCAAAATTGGTAGGCCCATTCTACCTAAGCTCCTCAAGCTCGAGGACTCCTCAACTTGCACAAAATGGAGCTATAAAATACAAAAAGGTTTTCCTATGTTACATATGGTACAAAAGTGATGAAAATCACTGTTGGAGGTTTTTGATTTTGAAACATATTTGTTTGAAAAAATAATTCGACTGAATCCCCACTACTTTGTTGTGCTATATCTTTACATGCTTCCTTGACGTCTGTGCCTCCGGCTACTGCCAACACCCCCCTCCCTCTCGCTTCTGTGGTCCTCGACAGAACCTTGTTGTGGGGTCTGTCGGATATAATTTTGTAGGAGGTCCTGAGTGAGGGTGTGCTCTGACAGGCAGATACCTCTGGCAAGATCAGCTTCAAGCTTCTCCCAATCGATGGGTTGAGGTTCCTCTTGTGGCGGGAGTTTGTAATGTGTGGAGTACACCAGTTGTTCATAGGCAAATAGTTACAGTAGATGTGTAGGCCTACTTATGAACACCTCTGAGTGATACTCCCAAAAATTGGTAGTGAACATTTCTTCGAAGGTCATCTTATAGCATGTCGGTAAGTATTTGATTCAATAGTGCTAGGCATAACACACCTGGAGCAATGGTGTCGTACTCATGTCATAAGCTAAATCTTGATTTCCATGCTCGAAACCTGGGGTGTTCACATGTGGTGCCTTGACGCGACGGAAGACTTTGAATACCATCTGCATCATGTCAAAGATTTTGACAATCATATGTGCTGCTACATCATCCATTCGTTGTAAGCAAGAGAGCCAGTGGCTAATAGTCGCCATCATATATCCTACTGTAGGTGGTCCAGTGGGTGGCCTGAAATATGGGTAATTGAGCCAATCCTAGCATTGCTTGTTGTTCTAAACTTTAATGGAAAATGCCTTCAAGAGCGGCGATGTGGCATGGGATCCCAACATGGGTTGTACTTCAAGTGGAGTGGTGCCTTGGCCCATGTGCTCATCATTTTTGGATATTCTTGTAATAAGTGCTGGCGCCAAGTTGGTTGATATATTTCTCCTCTTTGCGCATCTGTCGGCAAGTCTTCAGGCTCAAACTGAGTTGCATGGGAGGGTTTCTTGCCTGTTTCCTTTTTGATGGCTAGCTGATATTCTACCATTAACATAAAATATGGTTTGTATTGTAGCTCATGCCCAGATATATATCTACGAGGGGCCAAGTGAGCAAAATACGGGGATTGTAAAATTCGTTCTTCTATCATGGCCATTGTATGTAACTGTGCTTCCACCCTTGCGGAGTGGGTCCTTCCGAGCTCTTCGATAGTTTTCATCCATGCGGGAGTAGGAAGTACAAAATTTGTATGGCCTTCTGTCGTGATGCATCCGCTTGGGATGGGTTGTGGTTCGTATGCTTCTTCAAAAGTGTCCTCCATCGGGATAGTCATTGTTTCTTGATCCGTTGGTAGTTCTGGTGGGAAGCCTGGCCTAGGGGGTGCTTCATATGCTGCTATCTGTTTTTGAAGAGTCAATACCTAGGCCCATAGAGCATTGAGTTCCTCGATGGTGCTGGCTGTATAGGTGCTCGTAACTGCAATATCTTGTGTTCATCTTTGAGCTTCTGGTATTCCTCATTCATACTGGCATACTCCTCTAATAATCTGACATGATCTTTCAATAACATCTTCATGGATTCGGAGGGGGACAACTTTGAAGCGATTGGGACTCAAGGGATCGTTCGGTTGATCTAGAGCAGCTTCCAAGTTTTCTCTATTTTGTTCCTGTAGATGTTGGTTCTCTTCTTTAGCTGTTGCCAAGTGGCATCTAAGCAGTCCCATGTTTCTAGTTAGCATTGCGTTTTGAATAGTCTGAGCCTGTAAAAAGTTGTCAATGTCTGTAGCGGCGTCTTTTGTCTTTTGTTCACTTTCGAGTTCCAGTTTGTGGTAGGCCTGGTATAGCTCTTTGTAGTGGGTGTTAAGCAATGCATTCTTGATTGACAATGAATTTAGCGACGATTGTAAATCATTCATTTTCTGCTACAGCATCTGGTAACTCATCCCAAGAGATGCGAATTCATCTCTTACTTGTGTCATGCATGCGAACATCTGATGAAATGTGGTGTCGATGGTGGGTGATAAGATCAATGATGTGGTGAATGCAGGTGCTGTGGGTGTTGGTGTTGATGCAAGGGGAAGGGGAAATAGGGATGTGAATGGGGATGCAGTGGTGACTATGGAAAAATGTGTTGTGCCTAAATGTGATGGTGCAATAGTTGAGGTGAGTGGTGGCGCAGTGGGTGGTGATATGTCCATGTCACTAGACGTGGTGTCGAGTGCAGTGAGTGTGAATAGTGGAGTGACAGTGGGTGCATGAGTGGGTGTAAATACAGGATTTACAAAAGTTGCTGAGTAATTTATAGATGGGGTCTCTTGTACTGCTTGGTGGAGAGGAGAAAGAGGAAAGGAGGTTGGTTGGGGAGGTGAGACTGGGGAGAAAGTCAATGGAGGTGGAAATGGAAATAGGGTTCTTGGAGGTGTGGGGAAGGAAGGGAAGGATGGATGGAGAAATGGGTTGGATAGAAGGGTGGACGTCCTAGGCAGTAAGCTAGGCTGTGGAGGTGCAGAAAGTGTGAGAGGAATGGAGGCGACGAAGGCTTCTGCTACCGCACTATCAAAGGATGTGGATGGTCAGGGAGAGGCAGGGTGTATAGGAGAGATTGGAGGGATGGGAGGTGAAGGAGGAGCTATTGGGTGGTGGGTACTTCGACAACGGTGGTGGTTTGTACAGTAGAGGTGCAACGTGGGGAGTCGATGACGATTGTTTCTTCTGCCAAAGATTCATCGGGGATGAGACATGCTTCTGTGGTGTGTTCTGAAGATTGGCCATCTGTTGGTACACAAATGTATTGACCTGGTTTTGATAATAATCGAACTCGACATGGGTCAAATTGCGGGAGTGGTTTTCTTTGCAAATATCTTAATGCTTCATTTGTGCCTACTAACTTAACTAGTTCTCGGAAGCCTTTGATGTACGCTTCTTCAAAGCCTCTAGTGACGAGTTCCTATTCTATAAGTGCTTGGCTTTCTTCCTTAGATAGCTTTTTACACGCCCAAACTTTTTCCATGGTGCGATATGACTTCTTGATCGCTAGTGTCACCCTGGGTATCGGTGTGTTGTTCTTGTTCATCCATCTGCGCATTCTCTTGAGATTCTTGGCTTCCTTGTCTAGCTTCATCATCTCCGTTGTCATCATCTATTTCTATCCTTTCTTCTTCTGAGCTGGATACTACTTGTCCTTGCTCTTGATCAGGCGGAGTAGTAGGGTAACTTGGTCGTTCATATTCCGAAGAGAAAAACTGGCCTTCAAAAAATTGAAATTCATTTGAAAAAGCATCCGGCATTTCAAAATCAAACGCTGTATCCATTGGTTCTGCTTCTAGGTTGGGTATCGAAAAAGAAAACGCTTCCGCACCAATAGTGGTGGGAATTTCTACTGCAGTGGTGGTAGGTTCCTGGACGGTAGTAGCCTGAGAAGTAACTGCACTAGTTGTGCCTTCCGTAATAATTGGTCGTGACAGGCGTATGCGATGATGCAGAGTGTTAATCTCCAAAAGAACAAGTTATTATTGAAGTTAGAGCACTTCTATATCAAGAATAACTTAAAAGCTTCACCAATTTGGAGGATCAATACTCATCTACCAAAATCTTGAACAAACTGTGAAGAAGATGACTACACAAAAAGTCTACTGCACATAACTCACTCATTTACTTGTCAAATGTGTAAAGTTTTTTATAAAACTTTTCACAAGGTGTTGCCTATAGTTTCCGTACCTGCTTCAAGTTAAATTATTCCAAAAGACTCAGTAGATCTTGAGAAATGATATTAACAAGTCACTTATGTCTAAAACCGTAGTTCTTTACAGTCGACTTTGACACTTGTAACTTCTAAAGCTTGGTTCCCCCAAACTAGAATCCCTTTAATCAAATGCTTTTAGTCATAGGTAGGTTTCCTTCCAGCTTAAAGAATGAGTGCTTGCTTGCTCAAAACTTTACACAGGAAGGAGAACTGACCAAAACATTAGCATCAAATTTTGCACCTCCTGCAACTTCTCTTCTTTACATTTACACATGTAAATGTTCCTACACTCAATTCTCTCAGCCTGATCACAATTAAAAGCTGAAAATTTGTACAGAGGTCAATCAACTATAGACATAGACTTTTACAAAAGCATTTCACAAAAGACTCAACACAGAAGGAGAACTCTCAGAAATATCGGGTGCAACTTTTCTTCATTTCTGGAAAACTTTACATCTGAGTGATGAGAGAGATCTTACTCACTTCTAAAGTGTTTAATGGCTCATACAACTTCTAATTTCTCTATTCACATGCTCTCTCATATTTGCCCCGACATTTTTCCTTGTATATATAGGCAAATATGTACAAGTTCTTCACCATACAAAAGTATAAGTGAACTAACTCTAAATTAATGTACATATGTATACACATCTTCATTCTCTGAACATGTACTTTCTTCATGCTTCATATCTTGATCTTTTCTTCAATCCTTGACTTCAAAACTTCATCAAAACTTCAATTGTTGATTGCCTTGCACCAACAGCTCCCCCTCAATCATCAATTGAGGTTTTTCTCTATCTTCTTTATACCTGTCATGTCTTTGTATCTCTATAGCTTTGGTCCATCCAAGCTTTTCATTAGCATATCAGCTATCTGATCTTCTGTTGAAGTATGTATGACTTCAATCTCTTTATCCATCACTTTCTCTCTTAGAAATGATACTGAATCTCAATGTGTTTAGTCCTGGCATGAAAAATAAGATTAGCAACTAAATACAATGAACTCATGTTATCTTCATGAACAGTGGGTATACTCTGAATGATGTCAAAATTCTTCCCAAGAGTCTTAAGCCATATCACTTCCTTTGCAGTTTCCACCATACCTTTGTATTGAGATATCAAGCTCAACATGTGATGATCCAGGATGACACGTACCAGTTTTTCATTTCTCTGACATGTATAGTGGTCACGCCGGTATATGTTAGGGATTCTTCATTGAGCTTTATTAGATTTATCTACCGAGAGTGATGGCACATATGTCTCTTGCTAGCTCCCTCATTCACAGACATTAGGATTTTTCTTATGTACTGATCTTTATATATTGCACTTGTTCTATTCTTGTTTTTAGGTCATTCTTGTACGTTCTTTT
>CM035419.1:54594201-54596701 GCA_020310875.1 Ceratopteris richardii | reverse complement strand
ACTACCAACCAAACTCTGATATTGTCTCATGTCCTTGAATTCTTCACCTCCAAATTTACTCAATTTGTGATTCACCTCCATTGGTGTAGGTGCTACCCTGCAATCATCCATTTTAAACTTGATTAACAAGTTCTTCAAATACCTTTCTTGGGTCACAAATACTCCATGTTGAGTATATGTAATCTCCATGCCCAAGAAGTATGACAAGTCTCCCAAGTCACTTATTTTGAACTCCTTTTCCATTTGCTTCTTTAGTCTTTGTATTCCTTCCTCATCTGTACCTGTAAGGATTATATCATCAACATATATGCACATGTATATGAAACCATTATCACTTGCTTTGACAAGCAAGCTACTATCTGCTTTAGACACCTGAAATCCAAGTTCTTTCAAGAACTTTACAAGTCTATAATTCCATGCCCTTGGGGCCTGCTTCAATCCATACAAAGCTCTCTTAAGCTTGCACACATGATCTGGATACCTTTTATCTCTGAACCCTTGAGGTTGCTCCATGAATACATCATCTGAAATATAACCATTCAAAAAAGCATTTTTCACATCTAATTGACACAATTTCCAACCTTTACATGCAGCAATTGCTATAAGTGTCCTGATGGTTGTCATCTTTGCCACAGGACTATAAGTCTCATCATAGTCAACACCATATGTCTGAGCAAACCCTTTGACAACAAGTCTAGCTTTGTACCTAGACACACTTCCATCTGCAAATCTTTTTGTCTTATAAACCCACTTACATCCAATGATCTTCTGGCTATTTGGTTTTGGAACCAAATCCCATGTTTGATTCTCCAATAATGCATCATATTCTTCCTGCATAGCTTTCTCCCAATTTTCTTTACCTTTTGCCTCTTCATATGTAGAAGGGTCTTCATCTGTTTTAATCATGTAAGCATAATCTTTGGTAGCCAGAAATGAAGTATCATAGCTATACCTTGTAGGTTGCCATTTGTTCCTTGTAGACCTCCTAAGTTCTCCACTTCTTGAGGGTTCTGGTTCTTCATATTCAGGATCAAAACTAGGTGTTTCTTCCACTTCAACCTGCACTTCATTATTCTCTTCTTCATCAATTATTTGAACCTTTGACTTACCTTTCCTTTGGCTCACAACCTCTTCATCATCTGTATTAATATTGATAGTACCTGCATACCAAGTACCTTGCTCATCAAATGTAACATCTTTTGATACAAGAAAATGTTTTGTGGATGGATTCCACAACCTGTATCCCATCTGCTTATCATCATAACCAATAAACACATATTTTTCAGCTTTAGGTTCCAATTTGTGCCTTAATTGTGATGGCACATATGCATAGGCCAAACATCCAAATACTTTGCAATGGTCTAGTGTAGGTCTCTTACCCCACATGCCTCATAAGGTGTCATTCCCTGCAAAGCTTTACATGGTAATCTATTGACCAAATAAGTAGCTGTATTTACAGCCTCAGCCCACAAATAATTAGGGCAATTTTTCTCCTTCATCATGGACCTTGCAAACTCAACAAGAGTTCTATTTCTCCTTTCTTCTACACCATTTTGTTGAGGAGAGTACCTGCAAATAACTTCCCTTTTTATACCTGCATCCCACAAGTAATTACTGAATTCATTAGAGAAATACTCTCCCCCTCCATCTGACCTTAGTCTTTTCAACTTATGTCCTGTAATTCTTTCTGCATATGCATGATAGTGTTTAAATGTATTAAACACTTCTGACTTATCTTTGATCACATAAATAGTGATCCATCTAGTAGCATCATCAACATAAATCACATAATATCTTGACCCATTTATACTGAAATCCTTTGATGGTCCCCACACATCTGTATGTATCAACTCAAGCTTCTCTGAGTACATAAAACCATGCTTGGAGTAGGAAAGCTTATGAGCCTTACCTAATTGACATGCCTCACATCTGTATGTCATATGTTGACCTGCAACATTAGGCAAACCAAGCACTGAACCATTGTTAATCATGTCTTTAATACCTCTTCAATTGAAATGTCCAAGCCTCTTGTGCCAAAGATCTAACTCAGAGATCTTATGTCCTCCATATGTGAACATGGCATGACCAATATTACCTTGAATCTTCAATGTGAACAATCTTCCTTCTGTCTTCCCTGAAACAATTTGTTTATACCCATTGCTAGGGTCTTCCACAAACACTCCTTCATTAGTGAACCTTACTTCATAACCTTTTTCCACAATTTGTCCTACACTTATCAAATTCTTAGGAATTGTAGGAACATACAAGACCTTACTCAATAAGGTGCTACCATCCTTGGCCTTCACTGATCCAATTGACTTCACATTGTGCTTTGTATTGTCACCTGTTTGAACAACATGATTAGATACCTTATTCTCCAAATCAGTCATCAAGGCTATATTACCACTCAGGTGATTGCTACACCCTGAATCAATGTAGAAGACTCTTTGATCTTCATTCTGCCTTTCACAAGTTGCATTCATTATCAATGTTGAATCTT
>CM035419.1:54559201-54584201 GCA_020310875.1 Ceratopteris richardii | reverse complement strand
ATCACTTCCTTTGCAGCTTCAACCATGCCTTTATATTCAGCTTCTGTAGAAGACAAAGCAACTGTATGTTGCTTCTTGGAACACCATGAGATAAGTTTATCTCCCACATAACACATGTATCCATAAGTTGACCTTCTATCATCTGGATTACCTACCCAATCTGCATCACTATAAATTTTGATATTTGTATCTGATGTAAACCCATAATACAAACCTTCATTGAGTGTACCCTTAATGTACCTCAACACTCTTTGTCCTGCAATCCAATGTTCTTTCCTTAGACAATGCATGAATTGAGACAAAACCCCTACTGCATATGATAAATCAGGTCTAGTTAAAGTAGCATAGATAAGACTACCAACCAAACTCTGATATTGTCTCATGTCCTTGAATTCTTCACCTCCAAACTTACTCAATTTGTGATTCACCTCCATTGTGTAGATGCTACCCTGCAATCATTCATTTTAAACTTGATTAACAAGTTCTTCAAATACCTTTCTTGGGTCACAAATACTCCATGTTGAGTATATGTAATCTCCATGCCCAAGAAGTATGACAAGTCTCCCTGTTGACAACACACGGGAAGAAGCAAGTACGGACACACATGCAGATCTAGCACTAAGGCAACCCTTCATTTTTTTTCAAAACCCTTACATCATTTTAAAGTGATTCTCATCACTAAAAACCCTTGTAAATATCATTTCACCTTTTTCTAGCTCCATTTTGTACAAGCCGAGGAGTCCTCGAGCTTGCGGAGCCTTAGAAGTAGTTGCCTGCCAATTTTCATAATTTTTAGACCTCGTTTGAGCCCTCAAATAAGCCCTGGAACCTAATTTTTAACTAGGCCGGACACTAGGTCTGGACAGGGCCAAAGCTAGTCAAAAGCTATAAATAGAGCTAGAGAGCTCATTTTGGGGTTAGCTTCTTGTAGTTTTGAGTCTGTATGAGAACTTGGTTGCAATAGAAGTGATTCCATTGTCTTACTCTCTTTGTTCTTCCCGTGTGTGCGCGTGTGTGTGTATGTGTGTGCATGTTAGTGTGCTTCTCACTCACGCACTTGTGCTTCCACTTGCTCGTGGTCTTCATACCATCCTCACGTCTTCCCGGATTGACATTAAAGGAGGTGCTACTCATCACTGAGCTACACCAAATTTTGGCGCCGTTGCCGGGGATCGAGCTTGGAGGACGAGCGTGTGATGGTAAGACGTAGAGAGGACGCGTTGGAATGGTAAGTAGTTGGTAAATTTCTGATTTTTCTCCATCTCCATCTCCATCTTCACCTCCTTCTCCATCTCCACCTCCACCTCCTTCTCCACTACATATTCCCTCTTCCTTATCATTCCCTCATTTGTTGTGTGCGAGTTTGAGAGAGAGCGAGCGTGTGTGTTCTTGTTTTGTGTGTTTTTTGCATGTTTCTTGCAGGTGGCAGCTCCATCATCATCTCCAGCAAGCTCAGCAGGTACAGAATCTATCTGCACAGTCCTCGAGGTGTTGAGCTCGAGCTATCACGACACTCTGAAAATTTCACCCAATCACGATTCTGAGTGCACCACGACACTGCGCAGGCCTAGAGCTCCCAGGATCACTAGACAGAACAGGAAAATTCACCATATCCCGAGCTATCGCGACACCTCGAGGTATCGCGACACTCACGAGCTATCGCGACACCTCACGACCTATCGTGACACCTCACGAGCTATCGCGACACCTCACGAGCTATCGCGACACTTCCCACCTATCGCGACACCTCGACCCGACCTATCGCGACACTTCGACCTATCGCGACACCTCACGAGCTATCGCGACACCTCACGAGCTATCGCGACACCTCACGAGCTATCGCGACACCTCACGAGCTATCGCGACACTCACGACCTATCGCGACACCTCGCGACCTATCGCGACACCTCACGAGCTATCGCGACACTTCCCACCTATCGCGACACCTCGACCCGACCTATCGCGATACACGGCCTTTAACGCATGAAAATTTAGGGTTATTTTTGAGTGATTGGAAGGGTAGTTGAGCTTAATTTTGGGCACCTTGGTATAACTTTAGAACCTTGGAAGTGGGCAAAAGGCCTAGAAACCAGAGAGGGATCTCCTGAACCCCAGAGCCTATTTTGACCCTTTAGTGCCTGAATGGTCATAACTTGACCATACGAACTCCGATTGATGATATTTTGGTCTCGTTGGAAAGCTTGTTGAGAATCCTACGTGGGCCTCGACTGGTTTTTGTAAGAATCATACGCGGAGTTTTAGAACATGCATTTTTAAGTTGACCTTTAGGTGGAACTAAGTGGTCCTCAGATTCAGGGGGTACAGTGAGTTACTCCAGGGGGACTAAAATTATGGATGTGTGTTTTTTCAATTACTTGTGGTTATAGAGCTATACTAACGGGTGAGCTTTTGCAGGAACATTGTGTGCACTCAAGGCAATCCAAAGCAAGCTAGCAAGGGTGAGTACCAAGCTTGGGAGAAGGCTTCCTGGGCTTGTGTAGCAGTCTGGTCAACCAGCTAATTGAGGTTGGAAGTGTTGCGAACATTTGTTTTATGTAGGGTACAAGTTTCAAATTATGTAAATACCTTTGGGAAGTCTTTTAATACTTCAAGAAGGCTCATATTATTCATAAAATGTAGCAAAAATACCACGTGATTTCTAGAACATGGTGAGTCAAATTAGTGAGTCACAAGGGAGCTTCAGTGGTGTCCTAGTGGAAGGTCGATGTGGCTAGTTCTCAAAGTCCATCAATACTTTGCTTATTTGAGCACTTGAGTCATGTAATACCTCCATCCAAGTGTCTACCACGAATTTAGATGTATTAGGAAGGTTTTAGATTAGTTTCCCATGCTATAAAAAGAGGAGAAAAGTCGTGATCTTGTGGGATGTCCAAGAGAGTCATATGTGTATCTCTACACTGCTGTAGTTTTGTATGCAGAGATTGCAGAGCTTGTATCTCCCTCATTATATATCCAAATTACATGTTTGATAGCTCATTGGAAAGCTCTTACTGTCTACTTTCTTTCTGGAAATTTTCATAATCATTGGATTTGTGAGCTGAGAGCAATACTCTCTGCAAGTAGTGTGTGTTCTCTGTTTTTTATCCCTGCTGAAGGTCTCCATTAAACCTCAAACTTGGAGAGGTCATATCTCCATGTGTATGTATCCAAATCATGTGTTCTTTGGCTTGTTAGAAAGCTCTTTAAGTCTATTTGTATTCTGGAAAGTTTCAAAGTCATTGGAGTTGTGAGTTAAGAGCAGTAGTCTCTGCAAGTGATGTGTGTCCTCAGGTTCATCTCTGTTTCAAGGTCTCCATTAAAGCTGCATATTGCAAAGGTCATAGCTCATTGTGTATTTATCCATTTGAGGTGTTCTATATCTTGTTGGAAAGCTCTTAGAGTCTAGTTTATGTGTGTGAAACAGTTTTGGAAAATTCCAAGTGAGTAAAGAGAAATTTGCTCTGCAAGAAAATTGGTCTGTGCATACAAGTTTGTGAAAAAGTCAACTAGGTCCTGTTGGGTTTCACCTACTTCTAGCTGTACTTTGGAGATCAATAAACTCCAACATTGGTATCAGAGCAAGTACTTGGAGGCTTGGAGAAGGTTATCATACCTTGACGAAGAATTTGAAGCTATCAAAGAAGCAGTTCATCATCAACACTACACAAAGGTAGAAGAAGATTGCAAGGAGGCATCTGAAGCAACATCCAAGCAAAGAAAGGTGCACATACCTCATTTACAAGGTAAATATTATATTTCTTCTCATCACACACATTGGAAAGGAGGCTTAAAGGAGGAAGCTTAGCATTTGTATTATGGGAGACCAACATGCACAAATAGAGAAGCTTGATAAGACCAATTATCAGGCATGGAAGTTTAGAATCACAGCATACTTGCAAGGTAGAGGCTTGTATGGTTTGATTGACGGCACAGATATCAAACCCACATTACCAGAGGACCCAAATGAGCAACAATTGAGGGAGTTTAGACTTTGGAATGAGAGAGACAAAAGGGTTATATTCATTTTATCACAAAATATTCAAGATTCAATGGTAGGACACATACAAGATCTAGACACAAGTAGAGATGTTTGGCTTGCATTGGAAAGGTTGTATGCTACAGGTACAAGAGCAAGGAAGATTCAACTCAAAAATGAGTTGAATAACATAAAGAAAGATACAAGGACATCGGTCAATGATTACATATTGAAAGTTAAAGAGATTGCAGATCAACTAGGATCAATTCAAGCTCATGTGGAGGACGACGACTTGGTTGCACATACTCTCAACGGACTCAAAGATGATGAGAGATGGAAACCCTTCATTACTTCAGTTTATGTCAGAGGAGAATTACCAGATTTTGATCAACTTATTGCCCTCATGGTCACGGAGGAGATGAATCTAAATGGTTCTACTTCAAATCAAAAAGGATCTCAAGGACAAGCTCTTTATGTAGGATCATCAAGAGGTGGAAACAGAGGTGGAAGAGGTTCAAATAGAGGTCGAGGAAGAAGGAGCGATGATCAAAGGACTTCAAGTGGCTTCTTCAACACAAGAGGAAGAGGAAGATCAAGCGCTAGAGGTACGAGAGGCTACTACAACTACAACCAAAGACAAAGGAGTGAAGATAATAAGAACAATTGCTATATATGTGGAAGGTATGGACACTATGCCAAAGATTGTTATCAAAATGAAAATAATCAAGGTGGTAATCGAAGAGGAGGCTATTCAAGAAGAGGTAAACAACAAGGAAATTATGCAGTTGAAGGTAAAAGTGATGATTATGATTCTCTTCTTATGATGAATGTAGAAACTAAGATGAATTGCAATAGCGATGTATGGTATGTAGATAGTGGATGTTCTAATCACATGTCTCATGATACTTCGTGGTTTTCTAATATGCATAATCCGTCATGTAAAGGTCATGTTGAAACAGGAGATGATACAACACATAAGATTATGCAGGTTGGAGATGTTGTTATGCAGGATAAGAGCAAGAAAAATTGCTTGAAGGATGTACTTTATGTGCCAACGATCACTAAGAATTTGATGTCGGTTGGTCAAATGGTAGAAAAAGGTCTACAAGTGAGATTTAATCATGCAGGTTGCTTCATTGAGGATCCAAAGCAAAGGAGGTTAATTGCTAGAGGTCAAAAACAAGGTAGATTGTTTACATTCAAGGTAAACCCAAATCATACAAACTATTTCTCTTATGGTATGCATCGAATAGCAGAGCTTGATCTATGGCACAAAAGGATTGGACACATGAATGTACACAGGTTAAAGGAGCTATCAAAGAAGAGGATTGTTGAAGGATTACCTGATCTTACTAAGCAACATATGGTGCATCTTTGTGAAGCATGTCAAATGGGTAAGCAGAGTAGACAACCTTTCAAGCATTCAAGCTATGTAAGTGATGGTTTGCTAGATCTCATACACACAGATGTGTGGGGACCTACTAAAGAGGCATCCTTGGTTGGTAATAAGTACTATGTATCATTCATTGACGATCATAGTAGAATGACATTTGTGTATTTTATTAAACATAAGAGTGAGGTCTTTGATTGTTTCAAGAAGTTCAAATCATATGTCGAAAAGCAAACAGGAAGGTATATTAAGAAGCTAAGATCCGATGGAGGGGGAGAGTATTTCTCTCAAGCTTTTACTGATTTTTTGTATGATGAAGGTATCAAAAGAGAAGTTACATGCAGGTATACTCCACAACAAAATGGAGTCGCAGAAAGAAGAAACAGAATCATAGCAGAAGCATCTAGAAGCATGCTTAATGATATGTGTTTGCCTAATTATTTTTGGGCTGAAGCTGTTAGCACAAGTGTTTACATTATGAATAGAGTTCCGACTGCTGGAGTTCATCATTTGACACCATATGAGGTATGGCATGGAAGGAAACCAAGTGTAAGTCATTTGAAAGTATTTGGCTGTGTATGTTATGTACATGTACCTAGTGAGGTGAGATCTAAACTTGATGCGAAATCAGAAAAATGTATATTTATTGGTTATGGAGATACTCAAAGAGGATATAGATGCTATAATCCTCATACCAATAAGGTTGTTGTGTCAAGAGATGTAAACTTTGATGAATCACTTTCATGGTATGCAGATAAGAATTTTTTGCAGGTCATGGATGAAAATGAAGAAGGTGTGGTTGAAGGAGATGAATGCATAGTTCAGCCATCAGGAAGTTTAAATGATGAAAGGAGTGGTTTAGATGAAGAAAGAGGATCACCTTTCAATGGAAGATTAAGGCAAGAGTCACCTCCAAGTGTTAAAAGTAAAGGTAAACTCAAACTTGTTGAAGTTAATGATGAAGGAGAGGAAATTAGTGATGTATGTGAGTATGGAGAATCATCAAAGGTTCCTAATAAGAAAGGAAGAGCATCTACATTGGAGGTAAGAAGAACTTCAAGAGTAAGTAAGCAACCTCAAAGGTATACTTATGAATCTTTCATGAATACTCATTATGCTTTTATGACAAAAGTTGAGCAGGAAAATGAACCCACATGTTATGATGAGGCCAAAGGAGATGAAAAGTGGGAGAAAGCAATGAGAGAAGAAATGGAAGCACTACATGATAACAAGACTTGGAATTTAGTTCCAAGTACACCAAAGCAAAAGGTAATTGGTTGTAAGTGGGTTTTTAAGATTAAAAGAAATAGTGATGGTAGTGTGTCTAGATATAAGGCTAGACTTGTAGCAAAAGGATATAATCAAACTCAAGGTGTGGACTATGAGGAAACATTTAGTCCAGTAGCAAATATGGCAACGGTGAGAACTTTGTTGGCTTTAGCTGCAAGTAAGAGGTGGAATATATATCAACTCGATATAAAGAATGCCTTTCTTAATGGTGAGTTAAATGAAGAAGTGTATATGTCACAACCAGATGGTTATGTGGATGCAAAATGTCCTAATCATGTATGCAGGTTAAAAAAGGCATTGTATGGTCTTAAGCAGGCACCAAGGGCATGGAATGCAAGGTTGGTAAAGTATCTTATGCTGCAAGGATACACAGCGAGTCATGCTGATCCTTCACTTTATGTAAAACATGTAGATGGCATGTGTGTCTATGTATGCATTTATGTGGATGACTTGTTGATTACAGGGAATGACGCAAAAGCAATTGATGAGATAAAAGGTAATTTGGGAAAAGAATTTAAAATTTCAGATCTTGGTTTGCTCAGATACTTTCTTGGGATTGAAATTGTGTATAGCGATGAAGGTATGTGGTTGATACAAAGAAAGTATATATGTGATATGCTGAAAAGGTTTGGTATGCAGGAATGTAAATTTGTTTCTACTCCAATGGAATGTAATGTAAAGCTAAGCGCAAAGGAAGGTGATGAGTTGCATGATATGAATGTATATAGATCCATGGTAGGATCTTTGATTTATGCAACAAAAACTAGACCTGATATATGTTATGCAGTGGGAGTATTGTCACAGTTTATGCATGAACCTAGAGTACCTCATATGCATGCAGCGAAAAGAGTGCTTAGGTATTTGAAAGGTACCATGAACGAAGGATTATTTTATAGTCATGATGCTGATCTAACTCTTAAAGTCTTTAGTGATGCAGATTGGGCTGGAAGCAAAGATGACAGAAGATCCACAAGTGGATATGTGGTAATAGCAGGAAACAAGACATTAACATGGAGTTCAAAGAAACAGCCTACAGTTGCTTTATCTTCTACAGAGGCTGAGTATAGAGGTTTAGCATTGGCTACTACTGAGGTTATGTGGTTTAAAAAGTTGTTTCATGACTTGAATGTGCAGGTTGATGTACCACTGATATATGGGGATAATTTGAGCAGCATTCATATGACCTCAAATCCTATTTTTCATGCTAGAACAAAGCATATAGAGGTTCACTATCATTATGTTCGAGAGAAGGCCATGAACAATGAAGTGCAGGTTTCTTTTGTTGGAACAAAGGATCAAGTTGCAGATATCTTCACCAAATCCTTGGATGGACCAAAGCTTCAAAGATTCAACTATATTCTTGGCATGAAGGAAATACCCTTTGAAACTTAAGGGGGAGAATGTTGCGAACATTTGTTTTATGTAGGGTACAAGTTTCAAATTATGTAAATACCTTTGGGAAGTCTTTTAATACTTCAAGAAGGCTCATATTATTCATAAAATGTAGCAAAAATACCACGTGATTTCTAGAACATGGTGAGTCAAATTAGTGAGTCACAAGGGAGCTTCAGTGGTGTCCTAGTGGAAGGTCGATGTGGCTAGTTCTCAAAGTCCATCAATACTTTGCTTATTTGAGCACTTGAGTCATGTAATACCTCCATCCAAGTGTCTACCACGAATTTAGATGTATTAGGAAGGTTTTAGATTAGTTTCCCATGCTATAAAAAGAGGAGAAAAGTCGTGATCTTGTGGGATGTCCAAGAGAGTCATATGTGTATCTCTACACTGCTGTAGTTTTGTATGCAGAGATTGCAGAGCTTGTATCTCCCTCATTATATATCCAAATTACATGTTTGATAGCTCATTGGAAAGCTCTTACTGTCTACTTTCTTTCTGGAAATTTTCATAATCATTGGATTTGTGAGCTGAGAGCAATACTCTCTGCAAGTAGTGTGTGTTCTCTGTTTTTTATCCCTGCTGAAGGTCTCCATTAAACCTCAAACTTGGAGAGGTCATATCTCCATGTGTATGTATCCAAATCATGTGTTCTTTGGCTTGTTAGAAAGCTCTTTAAGTCTACTTGTATTCTGGAAAGTTTCAAAGTCATTGGAGTTGTGAGTTAAGAGCAGTAGTCTCTGCAAGTGATGTGTGTCCTCAGGTTCATCTCTGTTTCAAGGTCTCCATTAAAGCTGCATATTGCAAAGGTCATAGCTCATTGTGTATTTATCCATTTGAGGTGTTCTATATCTTGTTGGAAAGCTCTTAGAGTCTAGTTTATGTGTGAAACAGTTTTGGAAAATTCCAAGTGAGTAAAGAGAAATTTGCTCTGCAAGAAAATTGGTCTGTGCATACAAGTTTGTGAAAAAGTCAACTAGGTCCTGTTGGGTTTCACCTACTTCTAGCTGTACTTTGGAGATCAATAAACTCCAACAGGAAGATCTCTCAACCCTCCTTTGTCAATTCCTAGCATAGGCTAAGTACGACTTAGGTGTGGTAATTAATTAGGGCAACGTTAGGCACGAATCAAGTCCAAGAGTATTAATCAACCAAGTGCAAGAAGTAAGTAGGTCTTAAGTGCAAAAACTCTAAGGGACAAAAGGTAAACTGGAGTCGATCACTCATCAAGTGCGGAAATTCACTTAAGTACTCCTAACGACGCGATTTCAGACAAGACCATAAACATAATATTCAACTCAAAAGAACAAAGTGATTGGTGCAAATTAACCTGCAACGAGAGTGTGCTTAGGTCCAAGGGGGTAGATAAATCAGGCATATGAACCTTAGATCAGGCAGACACTTAGGCCGAGACAGACAAAGCCTCAGATCTTCTGAAGCTAGTGTCAATCACACTGCCAGGTCTTGGGCCCAACAGTTGAGTGATTACCCATACACTCCGAGATCAGAAACAAGTGATTCTGAGATGTCCTATCACATGGAGAGACCAGTAGGTAGTTCAGGGTTGGCTTATCTAGAAAAGCCAGAAGGACCATACAAAACTCAACTGGAATACATCAGGACTAATCGTCTAGGTGCTCGCATCTATGAAGATGGCGTGAGAAGATCGGTGGTCCAGATTAAGAACCCCGATCAACCCCATGGATTAGACCACCCGGTAGTCAAGTTTGAGAATGGAGCATACCTAGATAAAGAGGGGACTATATATGTAGTCACCACTCTTCCTGATAGAACTGATGAGTTTGGAAATGTGATTGCTGAGACTGACATGGGTGATATAGAGCAAGGGAACTTAGAGAGAGAGCCAAGAACCCCCCGTGGTAAATCTGTCTTGACCAGAATCATGACTCCAGAGTGGATTCCACAGGATAATAAAAGCATAGATCTGCTTTTAAACCGAGAAACTGATGAGGCTTTTTGGAGATATAAATCTTCTCAACCTCAGGAAGTGAGTGCCCTCACAATCTATGAGTTTAAAGACCCTGATAGCCCAGGCCAAGTAACCTACCTAGACAATGCATCAGAGAGAATCTTCGTGGTCAATGAGCATGGCAGACATGCTTACACATGGAAGGGTGAATTGGTTTTTCCCCAACCAAGGTCTAATGTGTCCTTTGGTCACCAAGGAGCTGGGACCTCCCAAGCTCATGGGGCTCAAAGAGATAGAAGTAGAGACAAACCTGAGGTAAGCTTTGCCAACTCCCTGGGAAGAGAAAGGACGGGAACAGAAAGGAATAGAGTGGAACCTGAGAGACATAGAACCCCATGGAATCAAAGGAATATTGGTGATTTTCCTTTGCCAATGCCGAGAGAACACACTAGGACCCTGCGACCAACTCAACTGGTGAAGTCCATGAAGAATTGCTTCGATGGCACGGGAGACCCTTATGACCATGTGGCAGAATTTCGGCAAGTATTGAAAGCTGAACAGGTAGAGGACCTATTCACACAATATAATGCTTTCGGTCTAACTCTTAGGAACACCGCCCTTACGTGGTTTCAACCACTAAATGAGAGGCATTTCAGAAACATAGACCAGCTCTTAGAGGCATTTATTGTTGAGTTTTCTAAGAGTGGAATCAGGCATAACACCTCCTCGCTAATTCACAGCTTCAAACAAACACCTCAAGAGACGGTCAGGCTAGCTGGAAGAAGATTTAGACAGTACCTGGAGAGATGCCCGATGTCGGAGTTACCCACACCAGCCAAACAAGTGGCCTTGTTCCTAGATGGATTGTTGAGCACTAAGCTCAGGTCATATGTGTACCTGAAGGATCCCAGAACGATAGAAGAATGCGTGCGCATGTGCATAGACATTGAGGACAATCTAGGTGAGGAATTAGAACTATCAAAAATCTATAAGGATTCTGATAGCTCTAGTAACATGACATCTGGTCAATCCACATCCATCGAGGAACTTGCAGAGAAGGTAGCCCAAAAACTAGGAGTCTCTAGCAAGCAAATTCCGAGATTTGCCCCAGTTAAGCGGTGTTACAATTGTGGCGGTGAACATATGACAAGTGTATGCCCCATTATGGCCCAACCCCAGGCGAACCTTAGTAGCCAATACTGCACCATAGAGCGCAGGTACACCAACCACACTGCACAAGACTGCCCATACAACAAACAAACTGTTAGGCAAAATTATCCTCAGCCATATCCACAACATGGTAGATACCAGAATCAGTACCCATCACCACAATACAACAGACCACAGCAAACTTATCAGCCACCTTATCAAGGGCAGCAGAGACCTCAACCAGTCCTAGTGCAGCAACCCCCTGCTCCAACCAATGTGATCCCAGTGAAATATGCATCTGCTGAAGAAAATTCGAACAGAGCCATAGTCCCAATCACCCCATTGCTATCAGACAGTGATCCAAGTGACCATAGTTTTGACTCCACACATATTGATAGCCCACAGGCTTATTACATGCAATCACCCGAGCATAACGAGTCATACTATTATGAGGACCCAAGTGAAAATTGTGGGGAACCTGAGTATGCTAATGTCATGTACACAAACCCCAACTCTAGACCTCAACCTAAGCAGGTACGACCCCCATTTCCTAGAGGACCATGCTTCAGATGTCAGGGAGATCACCTTATACGTGATTGTCCACTGCCTGCCCCTACACAACCTCAACCAGTAACCATTCAGGGTTTCTATCAAGACTGCGGGAAAGAGCATCTCCTACGAGATTGCCCAAAGAACCCTAATAACATGCCTAAAATCACTCCTATCAATGTTTTTGGGTTAGTTGTAGACTCCACAGGGAGTGTGACTTCCACTGCACCGGTGCAGGTGATCACGAGAGCCCAGGCACTACAACAAAACCAAGGTGTTGGTCAGGAAAAAAGCCCCGAGGTGAGTGAAACAGAGAGCATAACCAAAAAGAGAATGAGAGCCTGGAAGGATAGTCGTGAAAGAATGAAAAGGCAATGGGCAAAAAAGATGAGCGAACTTGAAGAAAGCTTGAGAGAAACCAAAGCAAAGATCATAGAGATCACATCTCAACCGCACTCTCACACATTCCCACCGCTACCATCCCCATCACCCTCCATCCCTCCACCCTCTAATACACCCCACGTATCCCACCCACCACCCCGAGTAGGATCAGTATTAGCTGATCCCACTCCTGAAGACATAGACATGATGCTTAAAGCATATCAGGCCAGAATCCAAGAAGGGCCAAATGTAACGGATCATGACAAGTGCTACCCTAGAGCTGACCTAGAGATAGAAAGAACCAAGCTTTGCGCGAAAATGGTCGCATTGGCTCAGACTATGTTTGAAGCCAGTCGCCTTTTCAATTACTCGGGCTCAGCCAAGACACAATTACACTTGGATGGACTTCTAGAGAAGTTAGAGGACATAATTGCAAGATCTGCCAAGGAAGAAAAAAATCAAGAAAGAGATAAAGCAAGCAAAAACATGACCCATCCCCCACCGAAAGCTTATGTGCCCAATTCCACTGAATCAGACAACCCCCCCTCCTTAGAAAGAATGGAGAATCTAATGGCACAATCACAAAAGGAACACGCCCCTCAACACCATGACGAGGCTAGTGGAAGAGCAGGTCTTCCTACCCAGAAAGCCTATGTGCCTGGAGCCTATGTGCCTAACTCTACGGAGCCAGACACACCATCTTCTATGAATCGGTTCACACCAGAATTCCTACGCGAGATTCAAGAAGACAAATGGGCTAAGGAAAGTGAAGTCCCTCCTCCCATTGAACTTGTGGATGATGCACATGACCAATTCCCACAAGACATCCCATCCATTTATGGGGAGCAAGAGAGCACCCAATCTCAAGAAAAATTAGACTTCGAGTCTAACTCTCTACAGGAATTACCCCACTTCACAGGCCCATGGGAAGCCAAGTCTACTTGTATGAGAACCCCCACAGTCATGGTAAGAAACGAAGATTCAGTCATACCTAGGAACACAGAGGTAGTGAAGAACACCAAAGTGCAGTGCAATCTCACTTTAGAAGAGCTGCTCAAGGTTAGACCAGAAGTGTGGAAGCATGTAGCAAATCAAGTGCCCGAAGTAGCAAAACCTCATTCCCAGGAAGGATCACATAGGACAGTGCCAGAGATACCCTTGGATAAGATAGGAGACATGTGCGAAGGTGAAGAAGGGAACACCTATCTTCCCATTTCCTACCAGGGGCACACCACCAAGGCAATTTTGGACTCAGGTGCAGGAGTTGCAATTGCCACCACTTCCCTATGGAAGCGTTGGGGCAAGCCAACACTCAGGCCAACGAGAATGAAATTGCAGATGGCCGATGGTCATATTGAGAGACCCTTAGGATTGCTAGAAGGAATAACTCTCACCACCTGTGGTGTCGAGTTTGAACATACATTTGCTATATGTGACTTTAGCAAAAATCATGCCTATGAAATGATTCTAGGAAGACCATTTCTGCGGCAGTTGCAAGTGGTATAGGATTGGGGAACCAATTCCTTGTATTTGCAACATCTAGGTGTCACAACCAAAGTCAATCTTAAGGATTACTCTCATAGAGACGTCCCACCTATTCAATGGAATCCCATCCATAGAGCCAAAGAGGAGACTGAGTCTGTGCATTCCATAGGATCAGGATCCTCATGGATGCATGAAGACACCCACTTATGGATGTGCAAAGTAGCAGTAGAAGAGGAGAAAAGAGAAAAGGCCAGAGATATAGGTGCAAACGAAACACATAGACCCATTCAAGACCCAGCCTATGCACCTGTAGTATTTCCTGACGAAGAATTCGAACCCCACGGCTGGGCAGAAATTCTAGCAACCATGGATGTAGCCATCAATGAGGAACAATGGACACCCCACTGTGATGAGGATGGCTATGACATTTCAGTTTTCTCCATAGAGCCAATCATGGGAGAGGCAGTTCTAGAAGAATGCGAACCTAGCCCTGATGCATTTGAGGATGCAAGTGACTCCGATCTAGAGTCAATCATTATGGACCCACCCTTTGCATCAGATGAAGAATACTTCTATGAAGTAGAATTTCAACCCTAGAGGCACGGAGAGCCTACAAATGAGGTGAGGCTAGCCACACAAGTAACTTCTAAAAGCGGAGGAAAGAAAAGAAAGAAGAAGGAAGTCACGCTGGAGGCAGAGGAATCTTTGTTTGAGGTCCCTGAGAACTTTAAAAAATATGAGATAGACGATAGGAGGGTCATGATAAGAATGCCTAAACGTGAGGCACAAGCAGGAGAAGCCTATGATAGCAAGGAAACTACCAAGAAAATAGTTGTCTCCATCGAGGAAGGAGAAGAAAGATGCACATACATAGGTCATGACCTAACAGAAGAAGAAGAACAAGAGCTGATAGCCTTGCTAAGAGAATACCGAGATGTGTTCGCTTGGAGTTACAAGGATTTGAAGGGTGTTGACCCAGACATATGCTCACACACAATTCCCATGACCTCAGATGCTAAACCCTCTAAGCAAAAGCCATACACATATAATGATAACTATGCTGCTAAGATCAAAGAAGAGATAGACCGCTTGGTGGAAGCCGGATTTATCTATGAAATTGAGCACACTGAATGGGTATCCCCCATTGTAGTGGTGCCCAAGAAGAACGGCAAATTACGAGTTTGCATTAACTTGAAGAAGGTGAATGCAGCCACTATTAGAGATAGCTATCCGCTTCCCATCACAGAACATCTCTTAGAAAGAGTAGCAGGCAAGGAAGTGTACAGCTTCCTAGATGGGTTTTCGGGCTACAATCAAGTAGCCATTGCACCAGAAGATCAGCATAAAACGGCTTTTGCCACAGAGTGGGGTATATTCGCTTTTAGGGTAATGCCATTCGGGCTGACCAATGCTCCCGCAACCTTCCAAAGGCTGATGTGCCATGTATTTAAGGAGTTCCTGAGGAAGAACTTAGAAGTCTATGTTGATGATCTTTGTGCTCATTCCAACATAAGGCAGACCCATATACCCGAACTCAGACAGATCTTTGATAAATGCAGAGAATATCAAGTCTGCCTGAACCCAGAAAAGTGTGTTTTCATGGTCAGGCAAGGCAAGATTCTAGGACACATAGTGTCCAAGAACGGCATATCCACTGACGAAGAGAAAGTGAGAGCCATAGCAGAGCTACCTAGGCCAAGGAATGTCAAGGAAGTACAAGCGTTCATGGGGCATTGTGGTTACTACCGCCGATTCATTCACATGTATGCTGTCATTGCAAAGCCCATGTACGGACTTTTGACAAATTTCGAGTGGACTAATGAGTGTGAGAACTCCTTCAATGAGCTGAAGAAGCGATGACCATGGAAGCTGATGTCCAGAAGTTGTGCAAGGAATGCCCAATCTGCTGCACTAAACCACCTGTGGAACATGCCACTCTTTATCAAGTGTCCATAGTGCCGGATTGGAGTCAACCCCTAGTATCCTTCTTGAGGACGAAAACATTCCCTCAAGATATGACTCTGGCCAGACAAAGAAGTTTGGAACAAGAAGCCTTGGATTACACCATCATTGGTGATAATCTATACAGAAGGGGTAAGGATGGTTACCTGAGACTATGTGTCCATGAAGGTGAATACCTAAAGATCTTGGAAACAGCTCACCAGGGTGTAGCAGGAGGACATTTTGGTCCAGATAGGGTGATCAAAGCAATTCTATTTGCAGGATTTTGGTGGCCCACCCTTCACATGGACGCACATACCTATGTGAAGAGGTGCGAGATTTGTCAGCGAACCCAGTATCCTATACGCAGAGATGAGATGCCACTGAAGCCTATGATGGGCGAACGTGCATTCTCTAAGTGGGGAATAGACTTTGTAGGTCCTATCAATCCCCCAGCTAAGGGTTCCCATGCTGAGTATATCATCGTTGCCATGGATTATCTAACCAAGTGGGTAGAGGTAAAAGCCACAACGAAGAACGATGCTCAGACAACTGCTAAATTCTTGTTTTAGAATGTATTCACAAGATACGGGCTACCCATAGAGCTAGTTAGTGATAGAGGCACTCACTTCTTGAATGAAGTTATTGAAAATCTGCTCCAAGAATTCTTGGTAGTGCATAAGAAGTCTGCCCCCTATCATCCCCAAGAAAATGGACAAGCCGAAAGCACCAATAAGATCCTATGCAATGTATTGACAAAATTAGTGAACAATAAACGCTCTGACTGGGACAAACAGCTACACCATGCTGTTTGGGCATACCGAGTCGCCTACAAAACGGTACTCCAAGCCACCCCCTTTCAGATGGTATTTGGCCAAAACGCAGTGCTACCGTTGGACTTCTTAATACCTACATTAAAAGTAGCACAAGAGCACGAATGGACGGGTCATGAACTCTCCTCTAGACTTTTTGACCTTGAACGATTAGGAGAAACAAGACTGAGAGCAGCTGCAGGGATATATGCAACTTTGATGCCCATGTGAAGGATAAAGGCTTGAAAGCAGGAGATCTAGTTTTAGTTTACACATTGAAACAACATGCAAGAAAGCTAGAAAAGAGAGGCTACGGACCTATGGTCATCAATAGGATCTCCACGAGTGGAGCAGTACAACTAGCCACTTTAGAGGGTGATGTTCTCCCAAACTATATTAGTGGATGCAGAGTCAAGCTGTATCAGGAACCCCTCACGGAGGAAATGCTAAGTCGACTCAATACTGCTAAGCAACGTAAAGAGGAGGAAAAACGAATTCGAGAAGAAGCACAGGCAGAGGCCTTAGAGCGTATCAGACGAATGAAGTTGAGGAGACAAGGGAGGGATCAACCTATGACTGACACTCAAGCGTCTCCAGGCTATCACATGGCCATGTGTGAGGCTTCAGGTGAACGTACCCATAAGATAGTGGATCGAAGACCTTTTGTGACCCTAGAAATAGGACAAAGAGACAGCACAACAAGCGTGAGAGCTTTAATTGATTCAGGAGCAGCCACAAGTGCAGTTCGGCTTTCTTATTGCAAGTAGCTGCAATTGGAGGTAAAACCCCTAGAAGCATATCTGATAGGACTAGGAGGTGTTGAAACCCCTTGCATGGGAGAAGTGGATCTTCCCCTCTACATACAAGAGGTCCTCATGCCAGCAAAAGTGCTAGTGTGTGAAGACGAGGATCTGACCGAACCTCTTGTCTTAGGCCAAGACTGGATCTATGATCACGCAGTCAACCTCAACCTAAGAAGTGGACTTCTTCAAGCTTGGGTAGGCCAAAGCCGTCTCACGATTGAATTAGAAAATCAAGCACTCAAACCAATAGAACAGGCACCAACTCCTGGTCCCTCCAGGAATCCACATGAAGATAACAATGTTGTTCTTGTACAAACTTCTATGGTGCAGAGGATTGTCAATCGTACTGAAGGTATGGGAGCCAATAAGGAGTTCCTAACTGATCCAAAGAAGATTCTAATCGAGCAGACCGAACATCACTCAACACAAAGGAGGCTGATGATCAAGAGGCAGGAGCGCCAACCCGTGCAACATGGAGCATCTCGTGGCGCAAAGTAGATCTGGATACGCAAGGATGGAAGACCCACAACTCTAAGAGCAGACTCTCAAGGAGACAAGAAACGAGCCTCACCATCCAAGAACAAAGTGAAGAAGCCCTCTAGGATAACCCCTAGGCATACCATTTCTATTTGGGTTCCTAAGCGGTCAATGAAGGCCATCCCTAATACTAGACAGGTATGGGTGCCCAAGGCCTACTTACAAGCCCAAATTAATTCACCATCAGGCACTAGGATGAAGCAACATTCACAAGCACTCGTGACCAACAACTCAGAAAACGAAAAGATACCTACACCACTCACTGTCTCCACTCCCATCAACCCTAGGAATGTCTGGAAATGGGTACCCAAAAGGTCCCAAATACATCACACTCTCATCCAGAAATCTTCACCTGTCTTTGGCTCTAAGAGTTACGAATCCGATATCAAAGTTTGGAGAATTAAACTGTGTATTAAACCCCCTGAGCCAATTCTGTAAATCCGTCTACTCTAACACAGGAGCATTCTGAGCCCATTGCATAACCAAAGTATGCATCTAGGATGACACTGACCTCTAATCACCACTCACACCTATCACAAACACTTCACCACTAACCACTGACCTCCAGGATTGTCATGTTAGTATTGTGAAGGGAACACCATTACATCTTGTTTCCTAGGCAACACTAATGTGCCTTTCTTCTTCCAGCAGATAAGCAGCCTACTCTCATGACAACAGCGGCAGGCACAAGCTCTCAAGCAGGCTCTGGTGCTCCAATCAATTGGGATGCCATGCCGGTGGAGGCCCCACCAACAGCTCGGCCTGAGGAGTTCGTGAATGTGCAGAGAATTCCTATACCAGATCCACCAAATGGCCTAACCGAAAGAGTAAAGGGGCATTCTCACTGGTTCAATGAGATGCCAGGAGATTTGGGAGACGCGGATCATATCTAGGAATCCAAGATGGAATGTGGAGGAGTGTGGTGGACCTTCCAGTTCTTCTCACGAGAATTCGAAGCATTGCAAAATGCAGCTCCACTTCAAGATATCTGGCAAAAAGCAGGATTACAAACTTATTTCAGTGCAGCTCTGCCTAAACCCGATTTCCTCAGGTGCTACTACCTAATTGCCACGCTGAAGCCGACAGGGGATAAAGATCATTCAGGCACATTCTGGGTGCCCTCCTTGTCAAATCTGGAGGAAACGAGGAAGTTTGAATTGAATGTTACTTTAATCAGGGAAGCACTTCAGATGTATGGCACGCATGTACCATCTGACCGCGACCCCTTGATACCTGAGTCGATGAAAAGCAATAGAATCAAGAAGCTAAAAGAAATGTGCGCCCTCACCCCCAACATCGCCATACCTTTGCGGATGTGCCTCCAACACTTCGCATTCCCCGCTCAGGACCGTTTCACTCAACCTCACAAGAAAATATGGTATGGGCTATATCTAGCAGAGGTTGGAAGCTTGCCCATTAAGATGCCGGTATGGATCTTAGACCAAGTGTATGAGGCAGGCAAGCGGGGTGTGAGGAAGCCCACTTTGCATGGCTGTTGTGCACTTACAAGAATTATTTATAGATGTCTTGCATATGATGTGCCAGTTGCCAGAGCCCTAAAATATGCACAACTAGAGCTGTTCAAAGGGCGGAAGTCAGGGAGCCAGCCAGCAAAACGAATGCGTGGATCGCTTTCCCAGGTTTCCCAGGTAATGACCCCTCAAGAAGCCACGACCGAAGCTTCTCCCCGACCAGAAGCTCAGGTCGCACCCTTGACGATCCATCTTCAAGGAGTTCAAGCTGGGGAGGTGGTACAACCCGCTCCATCCGCCCCCCCACTACCTACCGATGCAGAGTTTGCATCCATGGCCACCTTCACAGAGGACCCAAACTTTGATTTTGAAAGATTCCTGCAGACAGTCCCCCTATCAGACAGTGAAGATTCCCCTGACGATCTTGATCCAGGAACATCAGTCCAAAGAGAACAGCCACGGGGCGAGACAAGCAGAGTACATGGGGAGGAAGTGGCACAACCTCATCATGACCCAAACACTCAAATTCAGGAAGGTGCACAAAGAAATGAACCAGAAGACAGTGAAGAGGAGGCCCCTGCCTACACAGCACAACTCAGACGGCTGTACAAGACAATCAAGCAGGTACAGAGAAGACATAAGATGACAGAAGAGGCGAACAGAGCTCTAGTGAACCAGATGCTTCAAACCGAGAATGTCGACTCACACTTTGTGGAATCATTGAATCTATTGGCAGAGACATGTGGGATCGGGGAAGCATTGAGGACAATGGTCTATCAGGAAAACCCTATCTATGATCAACGAAGGATTGATACACGGCCACGCCGAGGGAAAATGATTCAAATGGAAGTCTCTACTGCCATGCCTACCACCATTTCAGAGGATGTTCACATGACGAGCCCAAGTCCCGCTGACGAACAAGAGGTAATTACCCAGGTACCATCTCCACCGTCACCTCCCATTCGACCCTCAGAACCCTTCTCCACTAGCCTTTCTGAACAACCGATGTCCACCCATCATGAAACTATTGTACACACCTCTATTGTTACATCCTTCCCTTTACCCACATCCATCACTTCCACACAAATTTTTGTACCCCACACCGGTCATCCTGCCACGGATCAAACCATAATAGGTCACCCTTCCTATCTCCCCGCGCTTGGACAACCACTTGCCACTAGCCAGACCTCATCCCATCCTTTTCCATTCACCCACACCCAAACCCTATCCACCACGTCCCTAGTAACCGCCTCATCCGCAACCCAAGTCACACAACCGTCATTCTGGACGAACCTTGTAAATATACTCCAGCAAGTGGATAATTATAATAAAAAGTCCCTTTCCCAACCCCACTCCCCCACATTCACTGCCACCACTATCACACCACCCACCATTCCTGTATTCTCAGTTCACGAATCACACACTCTCACGTCCGATCCCATGGACATCTCACCATCCACGGGATCACCCACCACCACTGTTATTCCAACATCACCACGTGTCATTTCACTTACGTCGCCATTTCCAAACACTGTAGGCACAGCATCCACTTTTCCCTTTCCCATCTCCCGACCCCTTGCATCTTCCACCCTCACCCCTGCACCCACCTCATTTAGTCATGCACTCAACACCATGCTCGAAGCTGCGGCCCAACTTAAATAGGAATACAGGTTATTAGAAGAAAACAATAAGGAGCTCTGTACATTGTCATCCCACCTCCAGGCACGTGTCACTGCCTTGGAGTTGTCTAATACGGAGTTACAGCAGGAGGTGACCACCCTCCAACAATACCAGGTGGAGCTCGAGTCCACACATACAGAGAAGAGTAGGGCAACGGAAGAACAACTTAGAGATCAGCTAGCCCGTAACGCTAGACTACAACGAAACATGGCTCTATTGCGACGCCATTTAGCGGCTGCCCAAGAAGAAAACAAAAGACTACAGCAACAAAATCAAGACAACCTCGAAGCAGCCATGGAAAATACTCCAGGGGCACCCATCGACCCTGCTAAATTCCAAGCCATCCCCTCAGAGAATATACAACAAATATTAGAAACCTATGCCACTCTATTAGAAGCTCATGATCAGCTTACTGAACAAGTCAAAGACCTACAGAGAGCCCAAGTGCCTGCACCACACCAACAAGAACCTAAAGATATGGCCAACGCTGCAACCTCACCAGAGCCAGAATTATCAGTAACCAATGAGGTACTTGAGCTACGGCAACAGGTGGCAGAACTAAAAATTAAATTGTTACAGTATGAACGACCTCCCTCTCCACCTGATCAAACCATAGAAGAAGACACAGTAGTCATTCCAGTGGAGGAGACATTTGAAGACAATTACGAGCCTCAACCCCTTCCAGGAGGCAGAATTACGGAGGAAGGCCAGGATACATATGAGGAACCCCCGTCAGCATGGATGAAGCAGGTAGAGGAGATGGGCCACACTCACGAAGAGCGCGTAGCAACTCAGATGCTAGCAATGAAGGCCATTGAAGAAACCATACTTCAATCTGAGTATTTCAGGCACCTTGCTCCTAGACGACTCATCACGAGCTCTGAATTACAATATAAGCCATATTTTGTATTGTTGGCCGACTACAACGCAGAGATCAAAAGAGTCACCAACAAGTGCCCTACCTTCGCCACCCAGTTCGAACCAGAAGATATACCAGAGGCAGCCAGGAAAGGGGCGATTTTCCAACCTACTTGGAGGCAAAGATTATTGGAAACATACCCGGACATGCTGAGAACATGGGATCACGCTCCCATGCAATTGAAGTATAACCCTTGTTATGGGCCAGTACAAAGAAGAAGATCATGGAAAGCCTTCGCCATCAAGGTTCAGAACAATGTAAACTGTAGAGAATGGCTCAATTACCCCACCATTGCACCCCCAACCGGCACCCCCACAGTATCTTACATGATAGCAACCATCAGACATTGGTTGCCACGCCTCCACCCCATGCCAGATGTGGCTGCCCAGATGATGCTCAAGATATTCGATATGATGCAGGTGGTGCTCAAAACTTTTCGCAATGTATGCCATATTCAGCCTCCGATTCCCGGCTTCATCAATGGTAATTATGACCTCCTGTATGATATGAGCACAACCCCCAGCATACGAGTTGCTTATGCATGGCACGCACGCATCAGATATCTCCCTGCCTGCTATAAGCAAACTTTCGATGATATGTTTACCACGGGGTTCTGGGAGTCACACTCAGAAGTGTTCGCACCACGCCCAACCCACCTGCTCCATCTATTCGCGTGTGAACAAACCATGCACTCAGAACTCTACACAACGCCACAACCGGACATACCGGGTGCAGTCAATTGGGAGACCCTCCAGAGAGACTTGGTTCGGGGACTACGCATCAAGGAACAAGAAGTGGCAACCGACCTCCTACAAGAGTACATTGATCAAACCGTGGAGCAGAGGTCTGTCAGAGGTGACAGACGCTAGGGGGGGGAGAGTGTTGACAGCACACGGGAAGAAGCAAGTACGGACACACATGCAGATCTAGCACTAAGGCAACCCTTCATTTTTTTTCAAAACCCTTACATCATTTTAAAGTGATTCTCATCACTAAAAACCCTTGTAAATATCATTTCACCTTTTTGTAGCTCCATTTTGTACAAGCCGAGGAGTCCTCGAGCTTGGGGAGCCTTAGAAGTAGTTGCCTGCCAATTTTCATAATTTTTAGACCTCCTTTGAGCCCTCAAATAAGCCCTGGAACCTAATTTTTAACTAGGCCGGACACTAGGTCTGGACAGGGCCAAAGCTAGTCAAAAGCTATAAATAGAGCTAGAGAGCTCATTTTGGGGTTAGCTTCTTGTAGTTTTGAGTCTGTATGAGAACTTGGTTGCAATAGAAGTGATTCCATTGTCTTACTCTCTTTGTTCTTCCCGTGTGTGCGCGTGTGTGTGTATGTGTGTGCATGTTAGTGTGCTTCTCACTCACGCACTTGTGCTTCCACTTGCTCGTGGTCTTCATACCATCCTCACGTCTTCCCGGATTGACATTAAAGGAGGTGCTACTCATCACTGAGCTACACTCCCAAATCACTGATTTTGAACTCCTTTTCCATTTGCTTCTTGAGTCTTTGTATTCCTTCTTCATCTGTACCTGTAAGGATTATATCATCAACATATATGCACATGTATATGAAACCATTATCACTTGCTTTGACAAGCAAGCTACTATCTGCTTTAGACACTTGAAATCCAAGTTCTTTCAAGAACTTTACAAGTCTATAATTCCATGCCCTTGGGGCCTGCTTTAAGCCATACAAAGCTCTCTTGAGCTTGCACACATGATCTGGATACCTTTTATCTCTGAACCCTTGAGGTTGCTCCATGAACACATCATCTGAAATATAACCATTCAAAAAAGCATTTTTCACATCAAGTTGACATAACTTCCAACCTTTACATGCAGCAATAGCTATAAGTGTCCTGATGGTTGTCATCTTTGCCACAGGACTATAAGTCTCATCATAGTCAACACCATATGTCTGAGCAAACCCTTTGACAACAAGTCTAGCTTTGTATCTAGACACACTTCCATCTGCAAACCTCTTGGTCTTGTAAACCCACTTGCATCCAATGATCTTCTGACTATTTGGTTTAGGAACCAAATCCCAAGTTTGATTTTCCAATAGTGCATCATATTCTTCCTGCATAGCTTTCTCCCATTTTTCCTTACCTTTTGCCTCTTCATATGTAGAAGGGTCTTCATCTGTTTTCATCATATAAGCATAATCTTTTGTGGCCAAAAAAGAAGTATCATAACTATACCTTGTAGGTTGCCACCTATTTCTTGATGACCTTCTGAGTTCTCCACTCCTTGAGGTTTCTGGTTCTTCATGTTCAGGATCAAATCTTGGTGTATCTTCCACTTCAACCTGCACTTCATTATTCTCTTCTTCATCAATTATTTGAATCTTTGCCTTACCTTTCTTTTGACTCACTTCTTCTTCATCACCTGTATTGATATTGATTGTACCTGCATACCAAGTACTTTGCTCATCAAATGTAACATCTTTAGAAACCATGAATTGTTTTGTAGATGGACTCCACAATCTGTACCCCATCTGCTTATCATCATAACCAATGAAAACATATTTTTCAGCTTTAGGTTCCAATTTGTGTCTTAATTGTGATGGCACATATGCATATGCCACACATCCAAAAATTCTGCAATGATCCAATGTAGGTCTCTTACCCCACCAAGACTCATATGGTGTCATACCCTGCAAGGCTTTACATGGTAACCTATTGACCAAATAAGTAGCTGTATTTATAGCCTCAGCCCACAAATAATTAGGGGAATTTTTCTCCTTCATCATGGATCTTGCAAACTCAACAAGTGTTCTATTTCTTCTTTCTGCTACACCATTTTGTTGAGGAGAGTACCTGCAAGTAACTTCCCTTTTTATACCTGCATTCCACAAGTAATCACTGAATTCATTAGAGAAATACTCTCCCCCTCCATCTGACCTTAGTCTTTTCAACTTGTGTCCTGTAATTCTTTCTGCATATGCATGATAGTGTTTAAATGTATTAAACACCTCTGATTTATCTTTGATCACATAAATAGTGATCCATCTAGTAGCATCATCAACATAAATCACATAATACCTTGACCCATTTATACTGAAATCCTTTGATGGCCCCCACACATCTGTGTGTACCAACTCAAGCTTCTCTGAGTACATAAAACCATGCTTGGAGTAGGAAAGCTTATGAGCCTTACCTAATTGACATGCCTCACATTTGTATGTCATATGTTGTCCTGCAACATTAGGCAAACCAAGCACTGAACCATTGTTAATCATGTCTTTAATACCTCTTTCATTGAAATGTGCAAGCCTCTTGTGCCAAAG
>CM035419.1:54546701-54549201 GCA_020310875.1 Ceratopteris richardii | reverse complement strand
TCTCATGTCCTTGAATTCTTCACCTCCAAATTTACTCAATTTGTTATTCACCTCCATTGGTGTAGGTGCTACCCTACAATCATCCATTTTAAACTTGATTAACAAGTTCTTCAAATACCTTTCTTGGGTCACAAATACTCCATGTTGAGTATATGTAATCTCCATGCCCAAGAAGTATGACAAGTCTCCCAAGTCACTTATTTTGAACTCCTTTTCCATTTGCTTCTTTAGTCTTTGTATTCCTTCCTCATCTGTACCTGTAAGGATTATATCATCAACATATATGCACATGTATATGAAACCATTATCACTTGCTTTGACAAGCAAGCTACTATCTGCTTTAGACACCTGAAATCCAAGTTCTTTCAAGAACTTTACAAGTCTATAATTCCATGCCCTTGGGGCCTGCTTCAAGCCATACAAAGCTCTCTTAAGCTTGCACACATGATCTGGATACCTTTTATCTCTGAACCCTTGAGGTTGCTCCATGAATACATCATCTGAAATATAACCATTCAAAAAAGCATTTTTCACATCTAATTGACACAATTTCCAACCTTTACATGCAGCAATTGCTATAAGTGTCCTGATGGTTGTCATCTTTGCCACAGGACTATAAGTCTCATCATAGTCAACACCATATGTCTGAGCAAACCCTTTGACAACAAGTCTAGCTTTGTACCTAGACACACTTCCATCTGCAAATCTTTTTGTCTTATAAACCCACTTACATCCAATGATCTTCTGGCTATTTGGTTTTGGAACCAAATCCCATGTTTGATTCTCCAATAATGCATCATATTCTTCCTGCATAGCTTTCTCCCAATTTTCTTTACCTTTTGCCTCTTCATATGTAGAAGGGTCTTCATCTGTTTTAATCATGTAAGCATAATCTTTGGTAGCCAGATTTGAAGTATCATAGCTATACCTTGTAGGTTGCCATTTGTTCCTTGTAGACCTCCTAAGTTCTCCACTTCTTGAGGTTTCTGGTTCTTCATATTCAGGATCAAACCTAGGTGTTTCTTCCACTTCAACCTGCACTTCATTATTTCTTCTTCATCAATTATTTGAACCTTTGACTTACCTTTCCTCTGGCTCACAACCTCTTCATCATCTGTATTAATATTGATAGTACCTGCATACCAAGTACCTTGCTCATCAAATGTAACATCTTTTGACATATGACCTAGCAACTGATTTAAATCAGGAGTGAAATGATCAAGTGATAATTCTGTAGACAAAATGAATGGATTCCATTTGTCATCACCTCTCAAACCTGTAAGGATTTGCCTTACAAATTTATCCTCCTCAATGTCTTCATCAACAGCTCCTAAAGGATCTGCAATATCTTTCATTCTTGTCACATAGTCTGAAATGGATTGAGAAGCCTTCTTCTTAAAGGTGGTAAATTCTGCCCATAAGGATGCCTTCCTTGACTTAGTAGTATTCTGGAAATGCTCCTCCAAAGCATTCCAAATATCAGTTGCACTTTCAAGACCTCGAATATGAGGTAACAAGTAATCATTGACTGCCATATATATAATGCTCCTAGCTTGAGCATCTTTCTTCATCCAATTTTTCAAATCTGCTAACTCTTCCCTAGTTGGAACACTAGGATCTCTGAACTGTGGCTTCTCTTCTTCTCCTGTGATGTAAGCTATTAAATCTTTTCTCATAAGATGAGCTTCCATCCTCATTGACCATGCAGGATAGTTTTCCCTATCCAATTTCTCTATCTGTAGAGAATCTCCCATCTTGTGTCCACCTGTGTATTGAAATCTTCAAGCTTTATGAATAATATATGTACCTTTACTTCAAATTAGTGTCCTTTTGTCTTTCTTGATTTCGTATGGTCTCTTCCTCAAGCTTTGCCTTCAAGCTTTCACCTTTTAGTTCTTCAGTTGTTGAATTTCTTGAATCTGCAGCAGTCGGGATCCTCCTTTCCTTGATTTTGATGTTTCCTGCTCTGATACCACTGATGGAGAGTGTTAATCTCCAAAAGAACAACCTACTCTTGAATTTAGAACACCTCTATATCAAGAGTAAGTCAAAACCTTCACCAATTTAAGCTATCAATGACCAAATATCAATTTCTTGACTAAACTATGAAGAAGGAATTTCCTCAGAAAGTCTACTGCATAATTCTTGCTCATTGACTGAGTAAATGTGTAAAGTTTTTTATGAAACTTTGCACAAGGTGTCGCCTAAAGATTGCGCACCTTTTCCAGGTCGATTTACTTCAAAAAGTTCAGTAGATCTTGAGAAATCTACTTACCAAGTCAGCTATGTCTAAATCTGCACTTCTGAGAAGTCGATTTGGACACCCCTAACTTCTTAACTTTAATTCTCTCAGTATAAAGCCCGTTTAAGCAAATTCTTTTAGCCACGAGTAGCTTACCTTCCAACTTAAAGATTACGTGCTTACTTGCACAAAACTTTACACTGTGGAGTGAGAAATGATGAAATCATTAAGATAAAAATTTGCGCCTGTTTCAGGAAC
>CM035419.1:54491701-54539201 GCA_020310875.1 Ceratopteris richardii | reverse complement strand
GTCAATCGCAATTGACAGGATTTTCGGCCAAAATTTTAGGGTTTCTCATTCCAAGTTTTGGGGGTAATTTGGGCATACTTTTTCACTCAATTAGCACTTTGTGAGCTCCCTATACTTGTATCTTTGAGAAAATCCTGTGGGCTGTCAGCCTGTTTGAACCTTGTTTTAACCCTAGAACCCTGAACAGTCATAACTTTCTCATACGAAATCCATTTGTTGTCATAACCCAAGGGGAACAAAACTAAGGGATCTCTAGAATTGCTTCCCATAAAGACAAAAGGCTAATTGATATCTGAGTTATATGAATGGAAGTGATTTATTATGTCATTTGAATCTAATTCTTGAGCTAATCTTGGGACTTTTACAGGTCCATTGAGAGCAATTGAGGGCATCCAAAACAAGGGTTTTCTGCAAGCTTGAGAATCAAGTTCTTGAGCACCAACGGGCAAGGGATCTGCAAGTGAGGTTGGAATACTCTCAACTCCCTTTGTCAATTCCTAGCCTAGGCTACACGTGAATAGTGCTAGAAGTAATTCAGGGCAACGATAGGCACGAGACAAGTCAAGACTATCTAAGAAATCAAGTTCAAGTCAAGAGATAACCTGTGTGTGAACGATAACTATAAAGGAAAAGAACTTAACGTGGAACGATCAACTAAAAGTGCGGAAAACACTCAAATATTCCTGACGACGCGACATCAAACAAGATCATAAACACGATAATCAGCTAAAAAAGAACCAAGTGATTGATACAAATTGACTGGGAATGAGGTTGTACCTTGGTTAAAAACTAGGATTGCTCAGTTGGGCATATGAACCTTAGATCAAAACGACATCTAGTGAGAGATAGACAAAGTCTTAGGTCTTCAGAGGCTAGTGTCAATAAAACTTCTAGGTCTTGGGCCCAGCAGTTGAGCCATTTTTCACACTACCCTAGCTCTGAGACTAGTGAATCAGAGATGTCTCAAGGTATGGAGGGACCCACGGGGAGTTCAGGTGTGCCATATTTACATAGGGTAGAAGGCCTGGGGCCCTACAAGATGCAGATGGAATACTTAGGACCAACCGATTAGGTGCTTGCATCTATGAGGGTGTCCTAGGAAGATATGTGGTCCAAATTAAGAACCCTGACCAATCCATTGGTCTAGAACATCCAGCAATCAAATTTGAAAATGGAGCATATTTGGACAAAGAAGGAACAATATATGTAGTCACTAGTCACCCAGATAGGACAGATGAATTCGGAAATGTGATCCGAGAAATGGACTTAGGAGACATAGAGCAAGGAAACGTGGGTGTAGAGCCTAAGACCCCTCGAGGCAAATAAGTTCTTACAAGAATTATCACGCCAGAGTGGATTGCCCAGGATAATAAGAGCATAGATCTGCTCTTAAACTGAGAGACTGATGAAGCCTTTCGGAGGTACAAGTCTGGTCAGCCAAATGAGGTAGGAACGATCACGATCTATGAGTTCAAAGATCCTGATAGCCCAGGCAAAGTGACCTACCTAGATCACACATCAGAGAGGATCTTTGTGGTCACAGAACATGGTAGGCATGCTTACACTTGGAAAGGTGAATTCATTTTTCCCCAACCAAGATCAAACATGTCTTATGGCCACCCAGGAGCTGGAACATCCCAAGCTCATGGAGCTCAAAGAGACAGAAGTAGAGACAGACCAGAGGTAAGCTTTGCTAACCCCTTGGGAAGAGAAAGAACGAGGACGGAGACAGAACCCGAGAGACCTAGAGCCCCAAGAAACCAAAGGATTGCGGATGAATTCCCTCTACTGAGACCTACAGAGCACACAAGGACTTTGAGACCAACCCAGCTGGTTAAATCCATGAAGAATTACTTTGATGGCACAGGAGATCCATATGATCATGTGGCCGAGTTTAGGCAAGTCTTGAGAGCTGAACAAGTTGAGGACCTATTCACGCAGTACAATGCCTTTGGTCTAACCCTTAGGAATACTACTCTCACATGGTTTCAACCACTAAATGAGAGACACTTCAGGAACATAGACCAACTTCTAGAGGCTTTCATTATTGAATTCTCTAAGAGCGGCATAAGGCATAACACTTCCTCACTGATTCATAGCTTCAAGCAAACCCCTTAAGAGATGGTTAGACTTGCAAGAAGAAGGTTAAGGCAATATCTAGAGCGATGTCCTGTTTCTGAGTTACCCACACTAGCCAAACAAGTGGCTCTATTCCTGGATGGGTTGCTGAGTACAAAGTTGAGATCATATGTGTACTTGAAAGACCCTAGGACCATCGAAGAGTGTGTACGCATGTGCATTGACATAGAAGACAACCTAGGAGAAGAATTAGAACTTTCAAAAATCTACAAAGATTTCGATAGCTCTACTAGCCTCTCTTCCACGCAGTCTACATCTATTGAGGAACTTGCTGAAAAAGTAGCCCAAAAACTAGGTGTCTCTAGCAAAAAAATCCCAAGATTTGCTCCAGTTAAGTGGTGCTATATGTTGGAACAAACCAATCACAAATTGGTGATTACAAAGAGCTTGAAGAAATTCTATGGTCAGATTGAAGTGAAAGAAGTCACTTGAGAAAGTGAAGAGATCTCAGAAGTGAAGAATGTATACATATGTACATTATATGTGGAAATTCTTGTAATCTGAGTATAGAAAATCCTTAGGATGATAAGGAGTAATGGAATAGACACGGGATAAGTCTAGAACCATATCTATATAAGTCAATGATGTAAAGAAATATTATAGAGAGTCATTAGATGACAAATGTCCATGAGATAGATGTGTAGAGAGTTATCTTCACGAGTTAGCGTCGAGTCTTTCTCTGATTTCTCTCAGTCTGATCATGTGGATCAGAAATCCTTTTGTACACATCTAATTTAGAAGCTAATGAAGCTATGTTCAAAGTTTGATGATCTAATTCCTTTCCTACTGTGAGAATGATCAATAGGAACATTTGTATGTAGAATGTGCAATCAGACTTCTCAGAGTCGCGCATTTTACTGTGTAAATGTTTTGCTTAGATCTCAGTGTACAGTGTAAGTTTTTTAATGAGTGAGCATTCAAAATCTAAGTTAGAAGGTAAGGAAGCTATGGCTAAGAGCATTTAGCAAAACGGGACTGTGCTGTGAGAAATCAACTTGAGAAGTTGACTATGTCAAAGTCGTCATTTTTGGAAGACAGTTTTTGGCATATCTTTGATCTTAAGGATCAGACTAAAATTTTAATGATTATTTTGGAGAACTAATAGCTGATATGATTGCGCAAAGGTAGTGTGGAGACTTGTGCATCATTGATTTGAAGAAAAGATATGTGCAGGTAATGAAGTCAATTTCTGAAGCAGACTTTCTGAAGAAGGAACTTCTTCACTCAGAGGAGTGTTAGTGAAAGTTTTGATAAAGGAAAACAATATTTGTGTAAAGTTTGATCCATAACTGATATAGAAGTGTTCTTAGATCAGTATAGATCAGACCTTTGGAGATTAAGAGGTCTCCAACAGTGGTATCAGAGCTGAAGGTGCAATACAAGGGAAGTAAAGGCATTGGAAGTCCCGACTGCTGCAGATATTGAAGTTCTTTCTAATCAAAGGTGGACAAGGATAAATTCTTGAAGATAACCTGTAGAAGTACAAAGCACTAGTTTGAAAGATCAAGAAGGATCAAAGCTTCATATCAAAGGTACACTCTATTATCATAAACCATAGTAATTGCAGACACAGAAGATCAAGGATGGGAGAAAGCTTGCAAATTGATAAGCTAGATAGGGAGAACTATCCAGCTTGGTCCATGAGGATGGAGGCACACCTCATGAGCAAAGACTTGATGGCATTCATTACATGAGAAGAAGAAAAGCCTAAGTTTACAGATTCTAGTATTCCAACTAGGGAAGAGCTGGCAGATTTGAAGACTTGGATGAGAAAGGATGCTCAAGCTAGGAGCATCATTTACATGGCTGTAAATGATTATCTTCTACCTCACATCAGAGGATTGGAAAGTGCAACAGATGTTTGGAATGCTTTGGAAGAGCATTTCCAAAATACAACCAAGTCAAGGAAGTCTTCATTATGGGTTGAGTTCACAACTTTCAAGAAGAAGAGCTCACAATCAATTTCTGATTATGTGGCAAGGATGAAGGATATTGCAGATAGCTTGGGAGCAGTAGATGAAGACATTGAAGAGGATAAGTTGGTAAGGCAAATACTTACAGGTCTGAGAGGAGATGAGAAGTGGAAGCCTTTCATATTATCCATAGAATTGTCACTTGATCACTTTACTCCTGATCTTAATCAATTGCTACGACACATGTTAACTTTTGAGCAGGACATTAAAGAAGACAATGATAGAAGTGCAAGTCAAGCCATGTACTCCAAGGACAAGAAAAAGAATGGCAAAGGGAAGCAGTCAACTGATGATGAAGGGACTTCAAGTCAAGTTAACTTTACAAAAGGAAAGATGAATTTCAGAGGTAAAGGAAGAGGAGGTAAGAACAAAGATAATACTAAAGCTTGTTGGATTTGTGGCAGAACAAATCATTTGGCAAATGATTTTTGGTATAACAATCAAAATGGTGGAAGCAATAATCAGAGTTTTAATCAAAGAGGTAGAGGAGGCAGAAACCAAAGAGGCAACTTCAGAGGAAGAGGTGGTAGGACATCATATGCTAGAGGAGGTGGAAGAAGCTTTCAATCTCAGTCCTACAACAACAATTATTATAATTATGTAGCAGATCAGAAGGATGATATGACTCTTATCTTGAATGCAACTCATGAATCAGTAGGAGAAGATCAAAGGGTGTTTTATATTGACTCAAGATGTAGCAATCATCTGAGTGGCAATAAATCCTTGATGATTGATATGGAAGCAAAGATGAATGGACATACAGTTCAAACAAGTGATAATACCAAGCATAAAGTGGAGAGCATTGGATCAGTGAAGACAAAGAGTGGAAGTACACTTTTGAGCAAGGTACTTTATGTTCCTACTATTCCTAAAAATCTGATAAGTGTAGGGCAAATTGTGGAGAAAGGATATGAAGTCAGATTCACAAATGATGGTGTCTATGTGCAAGATCCAAATCACGGATATAGAAATATCATTGCAGGTAAAAAGGAAGGAAGATTGTTTACTCTCAAGGTTCAAGGTAATGTGGGACATGCTTTATTTACCTATGGAAGCCAAAAAATGTCTGAGTTAGACCTATGGCATAAAAGGCTAGGTCATTTCAATGAGAGAGCTATAAAGGAAATGTCAAAGAATCAAGTGGTGCTTGGTTTGCCAAAAATTGAAGGGCAACACATGGTGTACAAGTGTGAAGCTTGTCAATTAGGTAAAGCATACAAAAGCTCTTACAACAAATCAGGGTACAAGTATTCAAATATGCTTGAATTGGTTCATACAGATGTGTGGGGTCCTTCAAGGGACTATAGCATAAATGGATCTAGATATTATGTGTTGTTTGTTGATGATGCAACTAGATGGATTACTTTGTATGTAATCAAGGACAAATCAGAAGTGTTCAAGACATTCAAGCATTATCATGTTTATGCAGAAAGGATTACAGGGTAAAAGCTCAAGAGGTTGAGATCAGATGGAGAGGGAGAGTATTTTTCTAAAGAGTTTGATGCTTACTTGTGGAATGCAGGTATAAAAAGATAAGTAACTTGCAGGTATTCCCCTCAACAAAACGGAGTTGCAGAAAGAAGAAATAGAACTCTTGTAGAGTTTGCAAGAGCAATGATGAAGGAAAAGAATTGTCCAAATTACTTATGGGCAGAAGCTATTAACACTGCAACATACGTTGTGAATAGGTTACCTTGTAAAACTTTGGATGGAAGAACTCCTTGTGAAGCATGGTGGGGTAAGAAACCTACTCTTTATCATTGTAAGGTATTTGGTTGTTTATCATATGCTTATGTTCCTTCACAATTGAGACATAAGCTAGAACCCAAAGCAGAGAAGTACGTGTTTATTGGATATGATGATAGACAGATGGGTTACAGGTTGTGGAGTCCATCCACAAAGCAATTTCTTGTTACCAAAGATGCTACATTTGATGAGCAAAGCACATGGTATACAGTGTCAACAAATGATTATGTAGGTGTTGAAGACATACAAAGGAAAGGGAAGGCAAAAGTAAATGTGTATGAAGAAGAGATTGATGATGTTGACTATAAAAGTAAATTGCAGAATAATGTTGAAGATGGGCCAAGGTTTGATCCAAAATCAAATGTGGCAGAGACTTCAAGAAGTGCAGAGGTTAGAAGATCTTTGAGAGAAAGAAAAGAGCCTATCAGGTATAGCTATGATACATCTTTTTTAACAACAAAAGATTATGCTTACATTGTGAAGACAGAAGAAGATCCAATCACATATGAAGAAGTTAAAGGTAAACAGAATTGGGAGAAGGCAATGCAAGAAGAGTATGATGCTCTACTTGAAAATGAAACATGGGAATTGGTGCCAAGACCAAAGAATCAGAAATTCATTGGATGTAAGTGGGTGTATAAAACAAAAAGATTTGCAGATGGTAAGGTGTCTAGATACAAGGCTAGACTTGTGGTCAAAGGTTATGCCCAAAGTTATGGGGTAGATTATGATGAAACCTTTAGTCCTGATGCTAAGATGTCTACAATTAGATCATTGATTGCTATTGCTGCTTGTAAAGGATGGAAGTTATCACAATTAGATGTGAAGAATGCATTCCTGAATGGATACATTGCAGATGAAGTATACACGGAGCAACGAGAAGGTTTCATGGATTCAATTGGATCAGATTATGTGTGTAATCTCAAGAGAGCATTGTATGGGTTGAAGCAGGCTCCAAGAGCATGGAATTATAGGCTTGTCAAGTTCTTGAATGATTGTGGATTTCAAGCATCAAAGGCAGATAGTAGCTTGCTAGTGAGGGCAAGTGAAAATGGATACATATACATGTGTATTTATGTTGATGATATTATTGTCACAGGTACAGATGCTCAAGGAATCAATGAGCTTAAGAGAAAAATAGAGAAGGAGTTTAAGATAAGTGATTTGGGAAACTTATCTTATTTCTTAGGAATGCAGATTGTATATACTCAACATGGAGTATATATTACACAAGAGAGGTACTTGAAGAATCTTCTGGTCAAGTTCAACATGGAGGACTGCAAGCCTTCAACCACACCATTGGAGGTAAATCATAAATTGAGCAGGTATGAAGGTGAAGAATTTAATGACATGAAGAAATATCAGAGTTTGGTAGGTAGTTTAATTTATGCTACATTGACAAGGCCAGATCTATCATATGCAGTAGGTGTGTTATCACAATTTATGCATTGTCCAAAGAAGACTCATTGGAATGCAACTCAAAGGGTACTCAGATATATCAAAGGAACCCTAAGTGAAGGTCTATATTATGGATTTACTTCTGACACAAGAATCAAAGTGTTTAGTGATGCAGATTGGGCAGGTGATTCAGATGATAAAAGGTCTACTCATGGGTATCTCTGTTATATTGGAGATAAATTAGTTTCTTGGTGCTCAAAGAAGCAACATACAGTTGCTTTGTCATCCACAAAAGCTGAGTATAAAGGAATGGTAGAGGCTGCAAAAGAAGTAATATGGTTAAAGACCTTGTTGAAGAGTTTTGGAACTGATCAGAGTACTCCAATTATTTTTGGAGACAATATGAGTTCTTTGTATTTGGCAGCTAACCCTGTTTTTCATGCCAGGACTAAGCATATAGAGATTCAGTATCATTTATTGAGGGAAAAGGTACTTGACAAAGAGATTGAAGTGATGTATACTCCAACAAAAGAACAAGTTGCAGATATGATGACAAAAAGCTTGGATGGACCTACGCTACAGAGATTCAAAGAAATGGCAGGAGTGAAGAAGAATGGAATTATCACAATTAGTGATTGAGCGGGAGCTGTTGGAACAAACCAATCACAAATTGGTGATTACAAAGAGCTTGAAGAAAGCCTATGGTCAGATTGAAGTGAAAGAAGTCACTTGAGAAAGTGAAGAGATCTCAGAAGTGAAGAATGTATACATATGTACATTATAGGTGGAAATTCTTGTAATCTGAGTATAGAAAATCCTTAGGATGATAAGGAGTAATGGAATAGACGTGGGATAAGTCTAGAACCATATGTATATAAGTCAATGATGTAAAGAAATATTATAGAGAGTCATTAGATGACAAATGTCCATGAGATAGATGTGTAGAGAGTTATCTTCACGAGTTAGCATCGGGTCTTTCTCTGATTTCTCTCAGTCTGATCATGTGGATCAGAAATCCTTTTGTACACATCTAATCTAGAAGCTAATGAAGCTATGTTCAAAGTTTGATGATCTAATTCCTTTCCTACTGTGAGAATGATCAATAGGAACATTTGTATGTAGAATGTGCAGTCAGACTTCTCAGAGTCGTGCATTTTACTGTGTAAATGTTTTGCTTAGATCTCAGTGTACAGTGTAAAGTTTTTAATGAGTGAGCATTCAAAATCTTAGTTAGAAGGTAAGGAAGCTATGGATAAGAGCATTTAGCAAAACGGGATCTGTGCTGTGAGAAATCAACTTGAGAAGTTGACTATGTCAAAGTATTCATTTCTGGAAGATAGTTTTTGGCATATCTTTGATCATAGATTTGAAGAAATTTAAAGATATGTGCAGGTAATGAAGTGAATTTCTGAAGCAGACTTTCTGAAGAAGGAACTTCCTCACTCAGAGGAGTGTTAGTGAAAGTTTTGATAAAGGAAAACAATATTTGTGTAAAGTTTGACCCATAAATGATATAGAAGTGTTCTTAGATCAGTATAGATCAGACCTTTGGAGATTAAGAGGTCTCCAACACTATACGTGTGGAGGAGACCATATGGAAAATGTTTGTCCCATTATGGCCCAACCCCAAGTAAATTCTAGTAGCCAGTACTGCACCATCGAACGAAGATACACAAATCACATAGCCCAAGACTGCCCATACAATAAGCAAGCGGTTACGCAAACCTACTCACAGCCCTATTCACCACAGGGAAGATATTAGAACCAATATCCACCACAACAGTATGCTAGGCCTCAACAAACCTACCCACCACAATATCAGACCCAACAGAGACCTCAACCAGTGCTAGCACAACAACCTCCTGCTCCAGCCAATGTGATCCCAGTGAAGTATGCAGCTGCAGAAGAGAACATGAATAGAGCCATAGTGCCGGTGACACCCTTGCTTTCAGAAAGTGACCACAGTGACCATAGCTTTGATTCTACACATATTGATAGCCCCCAGGCTTATTACATGCAGTCTCCTGAACATGGTGAGTCCTACTATAGTGAAGAACCGAGTGAACCTAGTTGGGAGCCAGATTACGCAAATGTCATGTATGCAAAGCCCAACTCTAGACCTCAACTTAGGCAAGTAAGACCCCCATTTCCTAGAGGACCATGCTTCAGATGTCAGGGAGATCACCTCATTCGTGATTGTCCCATGCCTCCACCTACACAACCCGAGTCAGTGACGATCTAGGGCTTTTGCCAAGAGTGTGGGAAGGAGCATCTCTTACGAGACTGCCCAAAGAATCCCAATAATATGCCAAAAATCACTCCTATCAATGTTATTGGGTTGGTAGTAGACTCTACAGGAAGTGTGACTTCCACTGCACCAATACAGGTAGTCACTAGAGTGCAAGCCTTGCAGCAGAACCAAAGTTTAGGCCAGGAAAAAGGTGCTGAGGCTAGTGAAACTGAGAGCATAACCAAGAAGAGGACTAGAGCCTGGAGAGATAGTAGAGAAAGAATGAAGAGGCAATGGGCAAAGAAGATGAGTGAACTCGAGGAAAGCCTAAGAGAAACAAAAGCCAAGATCATCCAACTTACATCTCAAATTCCCTCTCACACTACGCCACCACCACCATTCCCATCTCCATCCGATCCAAACCCTTCCAACCCGCCTCATACGACTCCACCACCCCCCAGAGTAGGATCAGCGTTAGCAGCTCCCACTCCCGAGGACCTAAATATGATGCTTAAGGCATATCAGGCCAGAATCCAAGAAGGGCCAAACGTAACTGATCATGAAAAGTGTTACCCTAGAGCGGAACTAGAGCTTGAATGAACCAAAATTTGTGCTAAAATGGTGGAATTAGCTCAAACCATGTTTGAAGCCAGTCGCCTCTTTAACATCTCTAGTTCAGCTAAGATGCAGTTGCACTTTGATGAACTGCTAGAAAGATTGGAGAGACTAATTGCACAATCAAAAAAGGAACCCGCCCCTCCAAAGAAGGGCAAGGCAAGTGAAAGAGTGAGCCTTCCTGCCCAGGAAGCCTATGTGCCTAACTCCACAGAACCAGATACATCTTCTTCTATGAATCCGTACACTCCAGAGTTCTTGCAAGAGATTCAAGAAGAGAAATGGGCTAAAGAGAGTGAAGTCCCTCCTCCCATTGAACTTGTGGATGATGCGCATGATCAATTCCCACAAGATATTCCCTCCATATATGGAGAGCTGGAGAGTGTACAATCTCAAGAGAGATTAGACTTTGAGTCTAATTCTTTACATGAATTACCCCACTTCACAGGCCCATGGGAAACTAAGTGTACTTGTATGAGAGCACCCACGGTCATGGTACGAAACGAAGACTCGATCATACCTAGGAACACAGAGGTAGTGAAAAACACTAAAGTGTAGTGCAATCTCACTTTAGAAGAGCTACTCAAAGTTAGGCCAGAACTATGGAAACATGTAGCCAAACAAGTACCTGAGGTAGCCAAATTGCGTTCCCAGGTAGGCTCCCATAGAACAGTGCCAGAAATACCCTTGGACAAGATAGGAGACATGAGTGAGGGTGAAGAGGGAAACACATATCTTCCTATCACCCATCAAGGATACACCACCAAGGCAATTTTGGACTCAGGTGCAGGAGTTGCAATTGCCACCACTTCCCTATGGAAACGTTGGGGCAAACCAGCACTTAGGCCAACGAGAATGAAATTGCAGATGGCTGATGGTCACATAGAAAGACCCTTAGGCTTGCTAGAAGGAATAACTCTCACTACATGTGGTGTTGAGTTTGAGCACACTTTCACCATATGTGATTTTAGCAAGAACCATGCCTACGAGATGATCTTGGGAAGACCATTTATGCGACAGTTGCAAGTGGTACAGGATTGGGGAACCGATTCCTTGTACCTGCAACACTTAGGTGTTATGAGCAAAGTGAATCTCAAAGATTACTCTCATAGAGATGTCCCTCCTATCCAATGGAATCCCATCCATAAAGCTAAAGATGATACCGAGTCAATGCATTCCATAGGATCAGGATCCTCATGGATGCATGAAGACACCCACTTATGGATGTGCAAAGTGGCAGTAGAAGAGGAGAAGAGAGAAAAAGCTAGAGAGGTAGGTGCAAAAGAGACACATAGATCAATTCAAGACCCAGCATATGCACCTGTAGATTCCCTGACAAGAAGTTTGAACCTCATGGTTGGGCAGAAATTTTAGCAACAATGGATGTAGCCATCAATGAAGAACAATGGACACGCCACTGTGATGAGGATGGCTATGAAATTTTAGTTTTCTCAATAGAACCAATCATGGGAGATGCAGTTTTAGAAGAGTGCGAACTTAGCCCTAATGCATTTGAGGATGCAAGTGACTCCGATCTAGAGTCAATCATTATGGACCCACCTTTTGCATCAGATGAAGAATACTTCTATGAAGTGGAAGATCATCCTCAGAGATATGGAGAGCTTACAAATGATGTAAGGTTGGCCACACAAATGACCCCTAAGGATGAAGGAAAGAAAAAAAAGAAGAGAGAAGTCACACCAAAAGAAAGAAGAATCCTTGTTTGAGGTCCCTGACAATTTTAAAAAGTATGAGATAGACGATAGGAGAGTCATGATAAAGATGCCTAAACGTGAGGCACAATCAGGAGAGGCCTATGATAACAAAGAAACCATCAAGAAAATAGTGGTAGCCATAGAAGAAGGAGAAGAGAGATGCACTTACATAGGACATGGCCTGAAGGAAGAAGAAGAGCACGAATTGATAGCCTTGCTAAGAGAATACAGAGATGTATTCGCTTGGAGTTACAAGGATTTGAAAGGTGTGGACCCAGACATATGCTCACACACTATTCCCATGACCTTAGATGCCAAACCTTCTAAGCAAAAGCCATACACATACAATGATAATTATGCTGCCAAGATCAAAGAAGAGATAGATCGTCTGATGGAAGCTTGATTTATCTATGAAATTGAGCACACTGAGTGGGTATCCCCCATTGTGGTGGTGCCTAAGAAAAATGGAAAGCCACGTGTGTGCATTAACTTGAAGAGGGTTAATGCAGCCACTATCCGAGATAACTATCCACTTCCTATCACTGAGCATCTACTAGAAAGAGTAGCAGGCAAGGAAGGGTACAGCTTCCTTGATGGATTTTTAGGCTACAATCAAGTAGCCATTGCACCAGAAGATCAGCATAAGATGGCTTTTGCCACAGAGTGGGGCATATTTGCCTTTAAAGTAATGCCATTTGGGCTTACCAATGCACCCGCTACCTTCTAGAGGCTGATGTTCCATGTATTTAAAGAATTCCTGAGGAAGAACTTAGAGGTCTATGTTGACGATCTTTGTGCTCATTCCAACATTAGACAAACACATATACCTGAGCTCAGTCAAATCTTTGACAAATGTAGAGAATATCAAGTCTGCTTGAACCCAGAAAAGTATGTTTTCATGGTCAGGCAAGGCAAGATTCTAGGACACATAGTGTCAAAGAATGGTATATCTACGGACGAGGAAAAAGTTAGAGCCATTGCAGAGTTACCTAGGCCAAAGAATGTCAAGGAAGTACAAGCTTTCATGGGGCATTGTGGATATTACCGACGGTTTATACACATGTATGCCATAATAGCAAAGCCTCTGTATGGACTTTGGACTAACTTTGAGTGGACTGATGAATGTGAAAATTCTTTCAATGAGCTCAAAAGAAGATTGTGTTCAGCACCAATCTTGACCACACTAGATTGGAGTAAGCCCTTTAATGTTCACGTGGATGCATCCAATTATCCTATTGGATGTGTACTCGTGCAACCTACTGGTGAAGGTAATATGGACCTTCCAATTGCCTATGCTAGTAGACAATTGAATGCAGCTGAACAAAATTATACCACCACTGAATAGGAAGGATTAGGCATGGTATATGCGGTTAAAAAGTTTAAACATTACTTGCTTGCAAATAAGTTTAAATTTTTTACTGATCATCAGGCATTGTTGTATCTGGTAAACAAACCATGCAATACAGGCAGATTAGTAAGATGGTTTCTCTTACTAATGGAATTTGACTTTGAAGTCGTGGTGAGGAAAGGCAAGACTCACTTGAGAGCAGACCGCCTCTCTAGGCTCACATCTGGAGAACCCCCACAAGGAGTGTCAGATGACCTTTGATGGAGAGTGTTAATCTCCAAAAGAACAAGTTGTACTTGAACTTAGAACTCCTCTATATCAAGAACAACTTCAGACTCCACTTAATTTTAGAAAACAATCACCAAATTATCAGAATTTTGGCTAACTGTTGAAAACTGAAATTTCCTGAAAAGTCTGCTGCAGATTAATCACTCATTGACTAATCAATTCTATAAAGTTTTTAATAAAACTTTGCACATTGCTCCGCCTTAAGGTTGCGCAACTTTTCCAAGTTAAATTTCTCAAAATGATTGAGTACACATTGAGAAATGTGTGAAACACTTTACCTATGTCTGAAACAGCTTCTTTGCAATGGCGACTTTGACACCTATAATTTCTTAACACTGGTTCTCCCAAAGTAAATCCCGTTTGATCAAGATGTTTTAGCCATAGATGGCTTACCTTCCAACTTAGATTTTGAGCCCTCACTTGTGTAAACTTTACACTGTGGACTGAGTAATGATCATTTCTCTGAACATGAAATCTGCGCCAGTTTTGACGACTCTCAGAACATCTTCACATATGAATGCTCCTAAACTAAATCCTCTCAACCTGATTGCAATTAGCCTCTCAAACTCTAGCCATAGATAGATTAGCTATGGACTTAGATACGTGCAAAAGGATTTCTCAAAAGATTAAACACAGAAGGAGAATGGGAGAGAAGATCGACGCGCCATATCTGAAATTTTCACTTATCTATTTTCTTCATACATCTGATGGATGATTTGTACAATGTACATCAACTAACTCCTCTCAACTCACTTCTCTATCTCTCATGTCAACTACAAACATGTACTTTTATATATATACAAGTCCTAACTCGTAACTACTTCAAGTATATTGAAGTATCTTATAGAACTAATGTACATTTTATCAAAGAACTTTACTATCTGATTCTTTCCTTCAATTCATGACATTGATCTTCAATCTTCTCTTCATGTCTTTACTTCTACCCTTTGTATAATCAGAATTTGTTGATTGTCTTGCTCCAACAGCTCCCCCTCAATCATCAATTGTGATTATCTGCATCCTTTTTACTCCTGCCATGTCTTTGAACTTCTGTAACTTTGGTCCATCTAAACTTTTTGTCATCATATCTGCAAGTTGATCTTTTGTAGGAGTGTGTATGACTTCAATCTCCTTATCAATGACCTTCTCTCTCAGAAAATGATATTGTATTTCAATATGCTTAGTTCTAGATGAAACACATGATTAGCTGCCAAGTATAGAGAACTCATATTGTCTCCACAAATAATAGGAATACTCTGAACAACATCAAAACTCTTCATAAGTATCTTTAGCCATATTACCTCCTTTGCAGCTTCCACCATACCTTTGTATTCTGCTTCTGTAGATGACAAAGCAACTGTATGTTGCTTCTTAGAACACCATGAAATCAATTTGTCTCCTACATAGCACAAATATCCATGGGTTGATCTTCTATTATCCACATTACCTGCCCAATCTGCATCACTATATATCTTCACTCTTGTATCAGAAGTAAATCCATAGTACAACCCTTCTCTGAGTGTACCCTTGGTGTACCTAAGTACTCTTTGTCCTGCAATCCAATGTTCCTTTCTAGGACAATGCATAAATTGTGAGAGCACACCAACTGCATATGACAAATCAGGCCTTGTTAATGTAGCATAAATCAAGCTACCAACCAAACTTTGATAGAGCTTCATATCTCTGAATTCTTCTCCTCCAAATCTAGACAATTTATGGTTCACTTCCAATGGTGTAGGTGCAACCCTGCAATCTTCCATTTTAAATTTGGTTAGCAAATTTTTAAGATACCTTTCTTGGGTCACATATACTCCATGTTGAGTATAAGAAATCTCCATTCCCAAGAAGAATGACAAGTTCCCCAAATCACTGATTTTGAACTCTTTCTCCATCTGCTTCTTGATCATTTGTATTCCTTTATCATCTGTTCCTGTAAGTATTATGTCATCAACATAAATACAAACATAAATGAATCCATCTTCACTTGCTTTGACTAGCAAGCTACTATCTGCCTTTGATGCTTGAAATCCAAGATCCTTCAAGAACTTTACAAGCCTATAATTCCATGCCCTTGGGGCCTGCTTTAGTCCATACAAAGCTCTCTTGAACTTACACACATAATTTGGACTCACTTGATCTTTGAACCCATCTGGTTGCTCAATGTAAACTTCATCTGAAATGTAACCATTCAAAAAAGCATTTTTAACATCTAATTGAGATAACTTCCAACCTTTGCAAGCAGCAATTGCTATGAGAGTTCTGATGGTTGTCATTTTTGCTACAGGACTATAAGTCTCATCATAGTCCACTCCATATGTCTGTGCATAACCTTTCACAACAAGTCTAGCTTTGTACCTAGACACACTTCCATCTGCAAATCTTTTTGTTTTGTAAACCCACTTACATCCAATAATTTTCTGGCTATTAGGTTTAGGAACCAGATCCCAAGTCTGATTCTCTATCAATGCATCATACTCCTCTTGCATGGCTTCTTCCCAATTTCTCTTGCCTTTGGCTTCATCATATGTAGATGGATCTTCATCTGCTTTTACCAAATAAGCATAATCTTTAGTAGTCAAGAATGAGGTATCATAGCTATACCTTGTAGGTTGCCATTTGTGCCTAGATGACCTCCTAACTTCTGCACTTCTTGAAGTCTCTGGTTCATCACATTCTGGATCAAACCTTGGTCTCTCTTCAACTTCAACCTGTACTTCATTACTCTCATTTTCATCAATTAATTGAATCTTTGCTTTACCTTTCCTTTGATCCATTACTTCTTCAACATCTGCATGTACATTATATTTACCTGCATACCAAGTACCTTGCTCATCAAATGTAACATCCTTGGATACAAGAAATTGCTTTGTGGATGGACTCCACAACCTGTATCCCATTTGCTTATCATCATAACCAATGAATACATACTTTTCTGCCTTTGGCTCCAACTTATGCCTCAATTGACATGGCACATATGCATATGCCAAGCATCCAAATATTCTGCAATGATCCAAGGTAGGTCTCTGACCCCACCAAGCTTCATATGGTGTCATACCTTGCAAAGCTTTACAAGGCAATCTATTGACCAAATAAGTAGCTGTATTCACAGCCTCTGCCCACAAATAATTTGGGCAATTCTTCTCTTTCATCATGGACCTTGCAAACTCAACAAGAGTCCTATTTCTTCTTTCTGCTACACCATTTTGTTGAGGAGAGTACCTGCAAGTAACTTCTCTCTTTATACCTGCATTCCACAAGTAATCATTGAATTCATTTGAAAAATACTCTCCCCCTCCATCTGACCTTAGTCTCTTCAATTTTTGACCTGTAATCCTTTCTGCATATGCATGATAGTGTTTAAATGTATTAAACACTTCTGACTTTTCTTTAATCACATAAATTGTGATCCATCTGGTAGCATCATCAACATAAATGACATAATATCTTGAACCATTTATACTAAAGTCCTTTGAAGGACCCCACACATCTGTATGCACCAACTCAAGTCTTTCTGAATACATAAACCCATGCTTGGAATAGGATTGCTTATGAGCCTTACCTAATTGACATGCCTCACATCTGTATGTCATGTGTTGACCTGCAATGTTAGGCAACCCAAGCACTGAATCATTGTTAATCATATCTTTGATACCTCTTTCATTGAAGTGTCCAAGTCTTTTGTGCCAAAGATCCAATTCTGACACCTTCTGCTCTCCATATGTGAACATAGCATGTGCAACATTTCCTTGTACCTTCAATGTGAAAAGCCTTCCTTCTTTTCTTTCCTGTAACAACCTGTTTATACCCTTGACTAGGGTCTTCAACATAGACTCCATCATTGGTGAATCTTACCTCATATCCTTTTTCCACAATTTGACCTACACTGATCAAATTCTTTGGAATTGTGGGAACATAAAGAACTTTACTCAGAAGAGTGCTCCCATCTTTAGCTTTGACTGAACCAATTGACTTTACCTTATGCTTTGTATTATCACCTGTCTGAACTGTATGATTAATTGCATTATGATCTAGGTCAGTCATCAAAGCAATATTTCCACTTAAATGATTACTACATCCTGAATCAATATAGAACACTCTCATGTCCTCATGTGAGGTTTCACATGTTGCATTCATAATGAGAGTCGAGTCCTCCTTCTGATCTGATGCATAGTTGTAGTAGGTGTTATTATAGGATTGATTTTGGAAGCTTCTTCCTCCACCTCTTCCAAAAGAATTCCTACCACCTCTACCTCTGAAGTTTCCTCTCTGAAATCTACCACCTCTTGCTCTTTGATTAAAGTTCTGATAATTACCATTATTCTGATTATTGTGCCAACAATCATGAGATAGATGATTGGTCTTACCACATATCCAACAAGCTCTTGCATTATCTTTGTTGTTTCTGCCTCTTCCTCTACTTCTGCCATTTCCTTTTCCTCTTATGAAATTTGCTTGGTTTGAAGTACCTTCTTCTTCACGTGATTGTTGCTTTCCTTTGTTAGCTTTCTTCTTGTCTTTAGAGTACATTGCATGACCTGCACTCTTATCAACATCTCCTTTGATATCATTCTCAAAAGTTAGCATATGACCTAACAATTGATTCAAATCAGGAGTGAAGTGATCTAATGAAAGTTTTGTAGACAAAATAAAAGGCTTCCACTTCTCATCTCCTCTTAGCCCTGTGAGAATTTGTCTTACCAATTTATCTTCTTCAATATCTTCATCCACTGCACCTAAAGAATCTGCAATGTCCTTCATCTTTGTCACATAATCAGAAATTGACTGTAAGGCCTTCTTCTTGAAAGTAGTAAATTCTGCCCATAGTGAAGCCTTCCTTGATTTGGTTGTGTTTTGGAAATGCTCCTCCAAAGCATTCCAAATGTCACATGCACTTTCAAGTCCTCTAATGTGAGGAAGCAAATAGTCATTGACTGCCATGTAGATTATGCTCCTTGCTTGAGCATCCTTCTTCATCCAATTCTTCAAGTCTGCAAGCTCCTCTCTAGTTGGAACACTAGAGTCTCTAAATTCTGGCTTTTCTTCATCTCCTGTGATGTATCCCATCAGATCTTTGCTCATAAGATGAGCTTCCATCCTCATTGACCATGCAGGATAGTTCTCTCTATCCAGCTTCTCAATTTGGAGACTATCTCCCATTATTTCTTTACCTGTATTACCAACTCTTTAATCTTTATGAGAAATAAATGTACCTTGACTCTTGAATCTACTCCTTCTGATCCTTTTGATTGCTTCAATATGTCTACCTTCAATTTTTCTTCAACCTTTATCCTTTTGCACCTTCGAGATGTAAAACTTTATGTTTCTGCAGTAGTCGGAGTCTTCTTCACTTCAACTTTGACACATCCTGCTCTGATACCACTGATGGAGAGTGTTAATCTCCAAAAGAACAAGTTGTACTTGAACTTAGAACTCCCCTATATCAAGAACAACTTCAGACTCCACTTAATTTTAGAAAACAATCACCAAATTATCAGAATTTTGGCTAACTGTTGAAAACTGAAATTTCCTGAAAAGTCTGCTGCAGATTAATCACTCATTGACTAATCAATTCTGTAAAGTTTTTAATAAAACTTTGCACATTGCTCCGCCTTAAGGTTGCGCAACTTTTCCAAGTTAAATTTCTGAAAATGATTGAGTACACATTGAGAAATGTGTGAAACACTTTACCTATGTCTGAAACAGCTTCTTTGCAATGGCGACTTTGAGACCTGTAATTTCTTAACACTGGTTCTCCCAAAGTAAATCCCGTTTGATCAAGATATTTTAGCCATAGATGGCTTACCTTCCAACTTAGATTTTGAGCCCTCAATTGTGTAAAACTTTACACTGTGGACTGAGTAATGATCATTTCTCTGAACATGAAATCTGCGCCAGTTTTGACGACTCTCAGAACATCTTCACATATGAATGTTCCTAAACTAAATCCTCTCAACCTGATTGCAATTAGCCTCTCAAACTCTAGCCATAGATAGATTAGCTATGGACTTAGATACGTGCAAAAGGATTTCTCAAAAGATTAAACACAGAAGGAGAATGGGAGAGAAGATCGACGCGCCATAACTGAAATTTTCACTTATCTATTTTCTTCATACATCTGATGGATGATTTGTACAATGTACATCAACTAAATCCTCTCAACTCACTTCTCTATCTCTCATGTCAACTACAAACATGTACTTTTATATATATACAAGTCCTAACTCGTAACTACTTCAAGTATATTGAAGTATCTTATAGAACTAATGTACATTTTATCAAAGAACTTTACTATCTGATTCTTTCCTTCAATTCATGACATTGATCTTCAATCTTCTCTTCATGTCTTTGCTTCTACCCTTTGTATAATCACAATTTTTTGATTGTCTTGCTCCAACAACCTTCCTGATGCTTACTTGTTTAATTTGGAATTTGTACCTTAGTGGGCTAAGCCATTAGTGCTAGTGTTGACATACGGCCTAACCATCCAGTCATAAACACTCAAAATAAGGAGGTAGTAAAAGCCCAGAAGTACCATATCATGGCAGGAAGTATGTACAAACAGACAGATCAAGGGATATTGGCTTGTTGTGTGGAAGAGGATGAGTATGGAAAATGGTTGCAATTAGCACATATAGGTGCATTAGAGCAACACCATTCGAAGCAGAGAACTTTACAGACACTAAGGAGATTTGGAGTACACTGGCCTACTATGGAAGCTGATGTACATAAGATGTGTAAAGAATGCCTAATTTGTTGCACTAAACCACCCGTGGAGCATGCTACTCTTTATCAAGTATCCATAGTGCCAGATTGGAGTGAACCATTGGTAGCCTTCCTGAGAACAAAAACATTCCCTCAAGATATGACACTGGCAAGGAGAAGAAGTTTGGAACAAGAATCCCTGCAGGCTTGTGGTGGCCTACCCTTCACATGGATGCACATACCTATGTTAAGAGATGTGATGTTTGCTAGTGAACTCAGAATCCTATACGCAAAGATGAGATGCCTCTGGAACCTATGATGGATGGACGTGCATTCTCTAAGTGGGGAATAGACTTTATAGGTCCTATTAATTCCCCAGCTAAGGGTTCCCATGTTGAGTATATCATTGTTACCATAGACTATCTAACCAAGTGGGTAGAAGTAAAAGCTACGACAAAGAACGATGCTCAAACGACAGCGAAGTTTTTATTTGAGAATGTGTTCACTAGATACGGGCTACCCATAGAGCTAGTAAGTGATAGAGGGACTCACTTCTTAAATGAAGTCATAGAAAATCTTCTTCAAGAGTTCTTGGTAATACACAAGAAGTCTGCCCCCTATCACCCACAAGCTAATGGGCAGGCGGAGAGCACAAATAAAATTATATGCAATGTATTGACAAAACTAGTAAACAGCAAACGCTTTGATTGGGACAAACAGCTACATCATGCTGTTTGGGCGTACCTAGTCACCTATAAAACGGTACTCCAAGCCACACCCTTTCAGATGGTATTTGGTCAAAATGCAGTGCTACCATTGGACTTCTTGATACTGTTAGACGGCTGCCGAAAAAGGACAAATGTACTAGGACATGCGTCTTAAATGTAAAAGAACCTTTCCGGAAACGCGCAGGTAACTAAAGATTCGTGCACCCTTGAGAAAAATCTTCTATATAAGGCAATGAGAAAAGAGTGGTCGAGAGCCCGTTTGGAGAATTGTAAGGTACTGTTTGAAGTATGTATGTCATTGAGAAGATTGAACTCTACTCTGTTCTGCTCTGTTCTGTGCTCCGTCTAGTCGTTTATTCGCACTGTAGTGCAGAGTTACGAATTGGTAGTCTTGTGTTACGAATCTGTTCGGTAATGGTTGAGTGTGTCTCTGAGTGTTATTAAGTTGCAGTGTGTTGTTTGTCAGTCTTTATGCTGAACAAGGGAATGTGAAAGCAGGCCCGAACTGTTTGCGTGTTAACACTTTCTGTAAATGACCAAGTTCGATACAGTAGTCTGCGTTCATTGTTGATTCCGATCACAGGAAGACTAGTATCTGTAATGGTCGGGGTGCGAGTAGGACACTGTTAAGTCTGTGACTAGTCGATTGTTGTTAGGAAATTTGTTGCCCGAGTTTGGCATACGGTGAGTTTGCATAACTTCAAGGTATAGATGTTTGTTGGTATACCTATCTATTCTGAAGAAGTGCGTAGTAGGTGATCTTCGTTTACTGAAGTATATTATTCTATTGGATACAAGTAACCGGACTACTGCTCAGATCGCTATAGCAGGATTAGTTCGGAAATTCTAAATCCAGTACACCGAACAATTATCAGTTGTTCAGAGTTGCGTACTGAGCTAAGACGCGAGAGAGCATTTATGATTGTGTAATGAGTTGGGAAAATAGCACAGGGCCTCTGTCTAACAGACCCCTACCACTCCCAAGGACCCACGTGGCTAAGAGGTAACTTAATGTTAGTTACCATGGTCTTGCCCATTGGAAGGGTAAAGATTGAAAGATTCAAAAACGTCCGAACTTGAAAGTGTTTTGAGTCTGAACTCGGAAGTCTAACGACTAACATTTGGCGCCGTCTGTGGGAAAGTGGCATCAGACTGCCAGTTATCTGTGGGAAAGTGGCATCAGACTGCCAGTTATCTGTGAGAAAGTGGTATTAGAGTGCCAGCTGGTTGTCAGAATCAAACATCACGTTTATCGTTCAATTGGCTGACAGTAGCAACAGAGCCAGATTGTTGCAAACTGCTCAGATAGTGTTACTGCGCAATGATACATGCCGGTTACTCCGTCTGGCGAAACGTATCCTAAGAACCATAAGGCTTGAACACGTAAAGTGCTAAAGACAACCCTAGGAGAAGAAGGTATAACGCGGTTTGACCCAGTGGTCAAGCAAGTTAAGGACGTTAGAATTAATTCCGGTCATATTCCGGTGGAACGATCAACGCCTTTGGTACATTCTGGTGATACTTTGACCCAGCCTATCAAAGATATAGTAATTCCAGAATCTACCAAGACGCCGCTGGAAACCAGTTTAACAATCTTGGATAAAGATCCAGAATTATCCACGATCAGAAACACTCTAGGAAAAGAGATCGGTAAAAGCAGAAAAACACTCCATTCTGGCACAATTTCGGTTCATTCCGGTGATATTCCGGTGATAGAATCACCAACTGTCGGCCAAGGCTTAGCATTTTTTGCGGAATCCTCAGCCCAACCAGCGTGCTTGGAAGAAAGATTTTGGATATTGGATATCCAGAAGGAAGGAAAACTGTTCGAAGCAAAAATCCGACGCATTCTAAGTAAAAACAACACACCGGAAGGCACACCATCCGGCGATACAAGTTCCGATAGTTCATCCAATCAACTTCAAGATACAGAAGGAGGGCCTATTATACTCACAATGAACGGACAACAACAGCAACAACAGTTATGTCAACCAAGGCCGCCTCCAACATGAGTAACATACACGAAATTCGGTGGATTCCCAGGAGATGATCCGGACGCTCACGTACGTACTTTCAAAATAAGTTATGCAGTTCTTAACCATCCACCGGATCAGGCATATAAGGCCATTGTTTTTCAATCTACACTGGTCAATGAAGAAGCTAGATGGCTTACAGAATACGTTATTAATCATTTCGGTACCTATGACGCAGTACGAGACGCTTTTCTGCAACGATTCAGGCTAAAGAAGAATCTCGCCGAAATCTTTGATTATTTACAAAACAACCGATAGAAGGCAAATCAGACTGTCTAGGAGTATGCTACACTCTTTAGAACGCACTTACGACAGATACCACAGGGCCACGCTAACTTACCTGATGATGTCATCACTCAGTGGTTCATCAATGGCTTAACCCCACAACTGAAACAGATCATGATCATAAGGTGTGTCGAAGCTATGACGCTGGATGCAGTCATTGCCATGGCTCTGCAACTGGAATCCAAAGTCGGTGGATTTACAGAAGATCTGGAGTGGTTAAAAACAAACAAAACTATGGCTGAAGATATAACCAGACAAGTATACTGCATCACATGCAAATTCAGGTCATACTAGTGCCAATTGTGCACTAAATCAAACGTTTTGCGCTATCTCCAACACTGCCGGACACACCACCGGAAACTGTGTCTACAACGCTAGAGTACACAGAACAGCAACGGTCAATGCAGTTATTCAAGAACATGGACAGCCAGCGAATCACTATGTGCCTCCGCAATTGAGAAACAATCAACCGCAAGGATATCGGAACTACCGAGGACAGAGGAACAATAATTTTAATGCAAACCACTGGCAGAACGGACCACCACCGGAAAATCCCAATTTATTACTGCCACGCTGTCATTTTTGTGGCAAATTTGGACATATTAGGAGATTTTGTAAGGATGCAGCTGAGTATGATCAAAGGAAGAAGGAACGACAAAACCCAATGGCCAACATGGTACAAATCACACCAGTAGAAACACAGACTGCTACAGTCCAGACCCGATCCGATAAACAACTGCAGTCGGCAGTAGAAATATTCGAACCTGGGATACGAGAACAACATAGGATGTATGACAAGGCTAGTCACTGGATCGCAACAGAACCACCAGTGTTCCCAGAACCTATTCCGGTGACTCAGGCTTCGTCGACAAAGGAAGGAACACAACAAAAGGAAGCAGCAGCGGAGCCATCATCAGCAGTAGACATAACAACAGATACTTCTGCATCAGCGGAGACCTCAAGTTCAAAGGAGCAGGACAACCAATCTCAACAGGCCTGGGAAATTTTATCCAAGGCATCTATCACCCTGCCTCTAGGCCAACTTCTGGCATTAGTACCTGGGATTCGACAACAGTTCCAGCAACAGTTCAGTCCGGTGCCTTCTTGTATTCCGGCAACAGCAGCAGTTCAACCGGAACATGATTCTACGGTTGACCATTCAGTTCCCTTGATTACAGTATGGTATAAGAATCATAAAATTACGCAGGTATTGATTGATGGAGGCTCTGGTGTTAACATTACGACTATAGCCTTATGCAAAAGGTTAGGATGGACCGAAATCGAACTAGTTCAATTTTTTGTCAGAATGGCAGATCAATCTAGAGTCCATCCCGTAGGACTTGTGCGGAATGTACCCATTACTTTACAAGGTACGACCTTCAAAATGAACTTTGTTATACTAGATCTGCCGAAATCCACTTTGGATTACAACCTTCTGTTCGGCCGACCTTGGCTGAAGCATGCGAAGGTAATACAAGACTGGTCTGCACAAGAGCTTACGTTCAAAGATGCAAACCGTAGATATGTGGTAAAATTAGATGCTATACAACCTTGGGAACTTCACGCCAGACCATATTTTGCTGAACCAGTCCACATGTTACATGGACTATCAGATGATGAAGAAGAGGAATTTCTGAAGAATAACACTGATTTAATGTCTTTAGGGACTGTTGATCTACAGTTCGTTATAGATAACTGGAACACTTCAGTTTGTACAATAGTACCTATCACCGAAAAAGCTAAGCAGGAAGATACTATCCCAACACATGACGATGAATTATAATCGCTATTCAAGTCAACAGACGATACAGAGAAACCGCAACAGTTTTATGTCCCCGAAGACCAGTTGACCACGTACAATCTAGGAGACGAAGATCATCCGCGACCTGTAAAGATAAGGCACAACTTACCGAAAACATTTAAAGCTGACTTGATTCGACTTCTTCGCGAATTCTCAGACTTCTTTGCATGGGATTACAAAGATATGAAAGGATTAGATCCGCGCATTTATCAGCATAGAGTCATGTTGAAGCCTGAAGCTAAACCGAATAAGCAACCTAGCTACTGGATGAATCCCAATTATGCATCATAGGTAAAAGCCGAACTTGATAGATTATTAAAGGTGGGATTCATCGTATCAGTGGAGCATGCTGAATGGATCTCACCAATTGTGATTGTGCCAAAGAAAAATAAGCAACTGCGAATCTGGGTGGATTACCAGAAATTAAATGTAGCAACAATACCAGACCCTTTCCCGATCCCCTTCTTGGATACCATGCTGGATAGGGTAGCAAGTCATGAAATGTATTCATTCTTAGATGGATACAGTGGTTACAATCAGGTTAGAATGGCTGAAGAAGATATACCAAAAACTGCCTTCATCACCAAAAACTGATCAGATTCTAACTTTTCCCATCGAAGGATGCTTTCCATCCCAGACAGCCAAGGCAGTCCGAAGGAAAATTGCAGTCTTTAGCCGCCGATTCCGGTTAGTTGCTGGAGAACTATATTATGTAGATCACACCGGAATCCTACTTCGCTGTGTCCCTCCGCATGAAATTAACTCAGTCATCACGATGGCTCACTCGACCCCTACTGGTGGTCACTTTGCCACAGATTTGACTCACCGGAAAATTCTGCAAGGAGGTCTCTAGTGGCCAACTATGTATAGAGATGTGGCCCAATTTTTCAAACACTACGATACCTGTCAAAGGTCTGGACAACCACTGCAACGACACTTCTTTCCCTTGCAGCCTATTATGCCACTCGAACCATTTCAAAAATGGGGATTAGATTTTATCGGTCCAATCACACCTCCAGCAGTCTTCAGTAACAACAGATACATACTAACCTGTACAGACTACGCAACGAGATGGGTAGAAGCTTGGGCTTTACGGTCTGCTACAGCGGTTGCAGTAGCAAAATGTCTGCTAAATGATGTCTTCCCACGATTTGGCTTACCACTCGAATTAGTGACAGATCAAGGTACTCACTTTGTAAATAAATTAATGAAGGTACTCACCCAATCCTTCCAGGTGACACACAAACTCAGCTCTCCGTATTACCCTCGTGCCAATGGTTTGGCCAAAAGTCCAAACAAATCACTATTGAATATCCTCCGGAAACTGATCATGGAAGCACTGGAAAGATGGGATCAACTACTACCTCAGTATTATGGGCATACCGAACTACATATAAGGTAACAACAGGCTTGACACCTTTCAAACTAGCTTATGGCTTAGAAGCAATAGCACCCATGGAAGTAGTCATCCCAAGTCTGCGTGTAGCAATCACTCAGAAGATGCTACCGAAAGATTCGCTGACAGCACGAATGGACGCACTCAGAGAACTTGATGAGCACCGATGGCTCAGCTTTTTAACCATGCGTGAAGTACAACAAAGGCAAGCCAAGACACACGATCGATATTTGAAAACTCCAATCTTTTCGGTAGGTCAGCTCGTACTCTTCTACAACGCAAAGTCAGATAGAGCAGCAGGAAAGTTCAAACTACGATGGTTCGGCCCTTTCAAAATCTCAGAACAAGTCGGTCCGGCGACTTTTCGGTTGACTACGTTGACCGGAAATCCACTCTGGCGGTGGACCGCGTTTTGTTTAATCTTTTCTTTTTTCTTTCTTCTTTTTATAAATAGCCCTGTTTTGGAAAATCTTTATGTTACCAGCCGCCCCCTTACCAGTCACTCAAGCACGCATGCCAGCATGCAAACAGTATCATTCCCGCACCGTACAATGATACCCAACCCCTTTCCCCTCCCCACCGTATTGTTCCTACTTAACCCTTTCGGCAACGCCAAAATCGCTACTGTGTTGTGTGGTAATGTTCTGTGCGACCTCTTGCGCTCTGTATTCGTGTTCATAGTCTGTCTCAACAAACGCCATGGAAGCGCTAGCCAACTATGCTGCCTTCCGCGATGGTATCCCTACCGAGGTAGGTGAATACCTGCGTTGTCGAGGGTTGGCTAACTTCGCTGAGTTGCCTTGGCACTCAGTGGAAGCCCATCCCTTCTTCGCGCAAATCTTCCCTGCCATCGCCCAGACCCCCGCCACCGAACGCCAATGGGTTTTTCCTTCGCTACCCTCCAGAACCGTCATCACCTTCCCAGCCTTTTCTGAAGCTTTTCGCCTCACCCCGCAAGGCTGAGAAAATGGCCCTAGTATCCCCCTCGCCCGCATGACCGAACTATTCCCCCGCTCTTCCTCCAACGAGTACGCTATTCTCTACCGTCCTGAACCCGAACGATCCGCCCTGCAATTCTTAGTCGCCATACTCAATCTTCAGAAGCACACCTACGGCATCTCACGCCCATTTTATTCCGCCCTAGATTTAGCTGCCCGAGAACCAGTCAATTTCGCCTCCTACTTTTTTCATAGAATCCACAAAGAGTGCGTAGCTATAGTAAAGCAGGTAAACAAAGGAACCACCCCATGCTCTCACCTCCCCCATATCCTATCCTTCCTTTTTCCAGCCATTCTTGCCGCACAACCCCCACCCCGAGGTCCCGTACTTAGGCACGAAGAATCAGTCGAACCACTCGACGATGATGAAGAAGAGGATGAGGAGATCAACCAACTCTTCCGCAATAAGAGAATCCGGATCAGCTCCTCAGAAAGCGAAGCACAAGGATCCGTCGGAAAGGATCAGGACACCCGAAATGAAGAACAAGAAGAGACCTTCCACGACACAGCCACTTCCATCCACAACGAATCATCGGCCGACCACCACGACCAGCAGAATCACATAGAAACAGAACCAGTCTCAACCGAAGAAGCATCAGAACGACGAGAAGATGAACAGCAAGTGGCCGATAGCGCACTCGACACCCTACTAAAGGCCGTCGAATCCACCACCGCCCATACTACAGGTGAACACCAACCCGTCCATCAGGGAACTCACACTGCATCCCCTGGTCCTCGATCCCCACCAGTCAACCCTCCCCCCCCACCCATTTCTGAATCCTCTTCTTCCTCCCTCAACTATTCGCCCCCGACATCCCCCCAAATCCAAACCCAAACCTCCGCGCAACCGCAACACCCCCTTCTCCTTCCCGCCGTTCCGGTCTTTTCCGAGCTGGCCACCATGGGCCAAATGCTCATTACCCTTTCACAACAACTTCCGGTACAGCTGAGTGAAGTCACGAACACGATTCGTCAAGACCTGCAACACAAAGTCGACCTAATGGAAGCTGACATCATCCCTCTCCAAGAAGAAGTCGACGCCGTAAAAGCAGAAAATCATCAATTACAGACACAATTAGCAGATCTCCAAGGACAAGTTTCGGCACAACAGGGACTGATACAGCAACGGAATGACGCATTGGAGCAACTTGCCACCAAAGACCAACTATTGAACGCAGCCCACGAAGAAATCAGGAAACTGAAGACCGCACTACAAGAAAAGGAAGACATCAGCACATCCCTCGAAGAATTGGTCGTAGAAACGAAAGCACAATTGCAGGAGATAACCCAGAAGAATCAGGAACAGCAACGAGAAGCAAAACAAGTTGAAGACGAGCTCCGAAGAGCTCAGGAATGCTTGGACGAGTCAAACAATATGCTGAGACACCAATTAACCAGGGAAGCCAAATACCAAAAAGATCTAGCAAATGCTCGCAGAGAATGGGATGCCTACTACAAAACGATCGAATTTCAGAACCAGCAACTCGAGCGACTAGATAACCAATTGCGAAATCAGAAGGAACGAGTCACGGATATGCAGAAGAAAGTCACCGAAATAAAGACAGCCCGGGACGCTGCATTATCCAATGACTTTTATTTACAAGAGGTCTTCTTACAGAACCAGGCCAAAATTTTGTTAACCCAAGCCATAGCTCTTAGCTCCGTTAGAACGGACGCTCAGTTATTAGAACCGACTACTCTAGTTCAGATGATAGAAACCATTAAAAGGAAAATTACTCAAAAATTTAGGCTCGCCCGAAGCATGTATTTAGAAGGTCTCGTAGCAACCTGCGGGTTCGAATCCACCGTGCGTGCCAGTGTTAAACGGCCGCCAAAAAAGGACAAATGTACTAGGACAGGCGTCTTAAATGTAAAAGAACCTTTCGGGAAACGCGCAGGTAACTAAAGATTCGTGCACCCTTGTAAAAAATCTTCTATATAAGGCAATGAGAAAAGAGTGGCCGAGAGCCCGTTTGGAGAATTGTAAGCGTACTGTTTGAAGTATGTATGTCATTGAGAAGATTGAACTCTACTCTGTTCTACTCTGTTCTGTGCTCCGTCTAGTCGTTTATTCGCACTGTAGTGCAGAGTTACGAATTGGTAGTCTTGTGTTACGAATCTGTTCGGTAATGGTTGAGTGTGTCTCTGAGTGTTATTAAGTTGCAATGTGTTGTTTGTCAGTCTTTATGCTGAACAAGGGAATGTGAAAAGCAGACCCGAACTGTTTGCGTGTTAATATTTTCTGTAAGTGACTAAGTTCGATACAGTAGTCTGCATTCACTATTGATTCCGATCACAGGAAGACTAGTATCTGTAATGGTCGGGGTGCGAGTAGGACACTGTTAAGTCTGTGACTAGTCGATTGTTGTTAGGAAATTTGTTGCCCGAATTTGGCATACGGTGAGTTTGCATAACTTCAGGGTATAGATGTCTGTTGGTATACCTATCTATTCTCAAGAAGTGCGTAGTAGGTGATCTTCGTTTACTGAAGTATATTATTCTATTGGATACAAGTAACCGGACTACTACTCAGATCGCTATAGTAGGATTAGTTCGAAAATTCTAAATCTAGTACACCGAACAGTTATCAGTTGTTCAGAGTTGCGTACTGAGCTAAGACGCGAGAGAGAAATTATGATTGTGTAATGAGTTGGGAAAATAGCACAGGGCCTCTGTCTAACAGACCCCTACCACTCCCAAGGACCCACGTGGCTAAGAGGTAACTTAAATGTTAGTTACCATGGTCTTGCCCATTGGAAGGGTAAAGATTGAAAGATTCGGAAACGTCCGAACTTGAAAGTGTTTTGAGTCTGAAGTCAGAAGTCTAACGACTAACATATGGCGCCATCTGTGGGAAAGTGGCATCAGACTGCCAGTTATCTGTGGGAAAGTGGCATCAGACTGCCACTTATCTATGAGAAAGTGGCATTAGAGTGCCAGCTGGTTGTCAAAATCAAACATCACGTTTATCATTCGATTGACTGACAGTAGCAACAGAGCCAGATTGTTGTAAACTGCTCAGATAGTGTTACTGCGCAATGATACATGTCGGTTACTCGGTCTGGCGAAACGTATCCTAAGAACCATAAGGCTGGAACACGTAAAGTGCTAAAGACAACCCTAGGAGAAGAAGGTATAACACGGTCTGACCCAGTGGTCAAGCAAGTTAAGGACGTTAGAATTAATTCCGGTCATATTCCGGTGGAACGATCAATGCCTTTGGTACATTCTGGTGATATTTTGACCCAGCCTATCGAAGATATAGTAATTCCAGAATCTACCAAGACGCCGCTGGAAACCAGTTTAACAATCTTGGATAAAGATCCAGAATTATCCACGATCAGAAACACTCTAGGAAAAGAGATCGGTAAAAGCGGAAAAACACTGCATTCTGGCACCGTTCATTCCGGTGATATTCCGGTGATAGAATCACCAATTGTCGGCCAAGGCTTAGCATTTTTTGCGGAATCCTCAGCCCAACCAGCGTGCTTGGAAGAAAGATTTCGGATATTCGATATCCAGAAGGAAGGAAAACTGTTCGAAGCAGAAATGCGACGCATTCTAAGTAAAAATAGCACACCGAAAGGCACACCATCCGGCGATACAAGTTTCGATAGTTCATCCAATCAACTTCAAGATACAGAAGGAGGGTCTATTATACTCACAATGAACGGACAACAACAGCAACAACAGTTATGTCAACCAAGGCCGCCTCCAACAGGAGTAACATACACAAAATTCGGTGGATTCCCAGGAGATGATCCGGACGCTCACGTACGTACTTTCGAAATAAGTTATGCAGTTCTTAACCATCCACCGGACCAGGCATATAAGGCCATTGTTTTTCAATCTACACTGGTCAATGAAGCAGCTAGATGGCTTACAGAATACGATATTAATCATTTCGGTACCTATAATGCAGTACGAGATGCTTTTCTGCAACGATTCAGGCTAAAGAAGAATCCCGTCGAAATCTTTGATTATTTATAAAACAGCCGACAGAAGGCAAATCAGACTGTCCAAGAGTATGCTACACTCTTTAGAACACACTTACGACAGATACCACAGGCCCACGCTAACTTACCTGATGATGTCATCACTCAATGGTTCATCAATGACTTAACCCCACAACTGAAACAGATCATGATCATAAGGTGTGTCGGAGCTATGACGCTGGATGCAGTCATTGCCATGGCTCTGCAACTGGAATCCAAAGTCGGTGGATTTACAGAAGATCTAGAGTGGTTAAAAACAAACAAAACTATGGCTGAAGATATAACCAGACAAGTATACTGCATCACATGCAAAAATTCAGGTCATACTAGTGCCAATTGTGCACTAAATCAAACGTTTTGCACTCTCTGCAACACTGCTGGACACACCATCGGAAACTGTGTCTACAACGCTAGAGTACAGGGAACAGCAACGGTCAATGCAGTTATTCAAGCACATGGACAGCCAGCGAATCACTATGTGCCTCCGCAATTGAGAAACAATCAACCGCAAGGATATCGGAACTACGGAGGACAGAGGAACAACAATTTTAATGCAAACCGCTGGCAGAACGGACCACCACCGGAAAATCCCAATTTATTACCGCCATGTTGTCATTTTTGTGGCGAATTTGGACATATTAGGAGATTTTGTAAGGATGCAGCTGCGTATGATCAAAGGAAGAAGGAACGACAAGACCCAATGGCCAACATGTACAAATCACACTAGTAGAAACACAGACTGCTATAGTCCAGAGCCAATCCGGTAAACAACTGCAGTCGGCAGCAAAAATATTCGAACCTGGGATACGAGAACAACATAGGATGTATGACAAGGCTAGTCACTGGATCGCAACAGAACCACCAGTGTTCCCAGAACCTATTCCGGTGACTCAGGCTTCGTCGACAAAGGAAGGAACACAACAAAAGGAAGCAGCAGCGGAGCCATCATCAGCAGTAGACATAACTGCAGATACTTCTGCATCAGCGGAGACCTCAAGTTCAAAGGAGCAGGACAACCAATCTCAACAGGCCTGGGAAATTTTATCCAAGGCATCTATCACCCTGCCTCTAGGCCAACTTCTGGCATTAGTACCTGGGATTCGACAACAGTTCCAGCAGCAGTTCAGTCCGGTGCCTTCTTGTATTCCGACAACAGCAGCAGTTCAACCGGAACATGATTCTACGGTTGACCATTCAGTTCCCTTGATTACAGTATGGTTTAAGAATCATAAAATTACGTAGGTATTGATTGATGGAGGCTTTGGTGTTAACATTGCGACTACAGCCTTATGCAAAAGGTTAGGATGGACCGAAATCGAACCAGTTCAATTTTTTGTCAGAATGGCAGATCAATCTAGAGTCCATCCCGTAGGACTTGTGCGGAATGTACCCATTACTTTAGAAGGTACCACCTTCAAAATGAACTTTGTTATACTAGATCTGCCGGAATCCACTTTGGATTACAACCTTCTGTTCGGCCGACCTTGGCTGAAGCATGCGAAGGTAATACAAGAGTGGTCTGCACAAGAGCTTACGTTCAAAGATGCCAACCGTAGATATGTGGTAAAATTAGATGCTATACAACCTTGCGAACTTCACGCCATACCATATTTTGCTGAACCAGTCCACATGTTAGATGGACTATCAGATGATGAAGAAGAGGAATTTCTGAAGAATAACGCTGATTTAATGTCTTTAGGGACTGTTGATCTACAGTCCGTTATAGATAACTGGAACACTTCAGTTTGTACAATAGTACCTATCACCGAAAAAGCTAAGCAGGAAGATACTATCCCAACACATGACGATGAATTACAATCGCTGTTCAAGTCAACAGACGATACAGAGAAACCGCAACAGTTTTATGTCCCCGAAGACCAGTTGACCACGTACAATCTAGGAGACGAAGATCATCCGCGACCTGTAAAGATAAGGCAAAACTTACCGGAAACATTTAAAGCTAACTTGATTCGACTTCTTCGCGAATTCTCAGACGTCTTTGCATGGGATTACAAAGATATGAAAGGATTAGATCCGCGCATTTATCAGCATAGAGTCATGTTGAAGCCTGAAGCTAAACCGAATAAGCAGCCCAGCTACCGGATGAATCCCAATTATGCATCACAGGTAAAAGCCGAACTTGATAGATTATTAAAGGTCGGATTCATCGTACCAGTGGATCATGCTAAATGGATCTCACCAATTGTGATTGTGCCAAAGAAAAATAAGCAACTGCGAATCTGCGTGGATTACCGGAAATTAAATGCAGCAACAATACTAGACCCTTTCCCGATCCCCTTCTTGGATACCATGCTCTATAGGGTAGCAGGTCATGAAATGTATTCATTCTTAGATGGATACAGTGGTTACAATCAGGTTAGAATGGCTGAAGAAGATATACCAAAAACTGCCTTCATCACCAATTGGGGTGTCTTTGCTTGCACCGTAATGTGGTTCGGATTGAGAAATGCACCAAGCACCTTTCAGCAATGTATGCAGGAGATTTTCTCTCCTTATCTCACTTTGTTTATGCAAGTATATCTCGATGACTTCTCGATTTTTGGGAAGATGACGGCACATTTGCTTCATCTACGATGCTGTTTTCAAAAGTGCCGAGAGCTAAATCTAGGGGATCTGGAACGACTAGGTGAAACAAGACTAAGAGCGGCAGCGGGAATATATGCAGCTAAGAAATGACAGAAAGCATACTTTGATGCCCATGTTAAGGATAAAGGTCTGAAAGCAGGAGACCTAGTTTTAGTCTACACGTTGAAGCAACATGCGAGAAAATTAGAAAAGCGTGGTTATGGACCTATGATCATAAATAGGATTTCAACTAGTGGAGCAGTACAATTAGCCACTTTAGAAGGCGATATTCTCCCTAGCTACATAAGCAGATGCAGAGTCAAGTTATATCAAGAACCCCTAACTGAGGAGATGCTAAATCACCTGAACACTGCCAAGAAACACAAGGAAGAAGAAAAACGAATTCGAGAAGAGGCACAAGCAGAAGCATTGGAACACATCCGAAGAATGAAATTGAGAAGGCAGGGTAGAGACCAACCTAGGACAGGTGCCCATGAGGATCCAGGATATCATATGGCTATGTGCGAAGTCTCAGGAGTAAGTTCCCGTAGAATAATTGATAGACATCCTTTTGTAACCTTAGAGATAGGACAAGGAAAGAGTGCAAGGACTGTAAGAGCCTTGATTGACTCAGGTGCAGCCACTAGTGCGGTTAAACTTTCTTACTGTCGAGAATTGAACTTAAGCGTCAATCTTATAGAAGCATATCTTATAGGATTGGGAGGTGTGGAAACCCCTTGCAGGGGCGAGGTGGAACTTCCCCTCAACATTCAAGATGTTTCAATGACAGTTAAAGTGCTAGTGTGTCAAGACGAGGATCTCACTGAACCTCTTGTCTTGGGTCAAGACTAGATCTATGATCATGCAGTCAACCTAAACCTAAGAAGTGGACTTCTTCAGGTTTGGGTAAATCAGAATCGCATTACAATTGAGTTAGAAAATGAAGCACTCAATGAACTAGGAAAGGCACAAACTCCTGGTCCTTCCAAGGGTACACATGAAGTTGACAATGCTATTCTTGTCCAAAAGTATGTGATGCAGAGGGATGATTGTCTCAACAAAGAAGTCAAGGATACGACGGAACTCCTTTCTGTTCCAAAAGCCTCAAGAATGCAGCAACCAAAGGCGGATCAAATGCAGAAGAAGCAGATGACTTATGCTCGAGGCCCAAAGAAAATACGAACCATGGTGTCTCAACCATCAAAACAAGTGTGGGTATGGAAAGGCGAGCATCCTATTGCGGTCAAGTCACAACAACTGGCTCAACTTCCTATTAGTGATCAACGACATAACACTAATAAGAAGTCTTCCAAAAATTCTTTTGTGAACGTGAGGTCTATCTGGGTACCCAAGAAGTTGATGAAGGCTGGCTCACAATCAAGATAAATTTGGGTGCCCAAGGCTTGCTTGCGGGCTCAAATAGATACACAAAGACCACACCCTGCGCAACATGGTTCACTCACTCGAATAGTTGATATCCACTCTTATACATCACGCCCGAACACATATTCACCCATGAGCACGAGTAGAATCACTTGTAAATGGGTCCCTAAAAAGCCTCATTTCCAAGCAGATACTCTCACCAAGCCCGCAAGAGTCTCCACCAAACCAAAACCAAAAGCCATCCACTGTGTTTGACAGCCTAAAAAATGTAATAAACCCCGCGACCCTCATTTGTAAATTCATATCCACTTACTAACTACATCACTCATACGCCGCATCTTTCCATTTAGCTCTTAGGACTATCCATTCACTAACTACACACACGATCACCGAGCACTTATTGACCTACTAACCTCTCACTAAAATCATGTTAATGTTGTAAAGGGGACACATGAATGCTTGGTGTCCATTTGCAATGTTAACATTCAATTGTATATTCTCACAGACCTAGTGACCAGTCTCCTCAATATGGCCAAGGCAGGAACAAGCTCCCAAGCAGGCACCGGCCCTCAAATTGTGGATATTGAAAGTCTTCCCATTGAGGAGGAGTTGAAGGAAAGACCAGTGGCATTGCGAGCCTTACATGCCATACCTGTTCAGAATCCTGCCCAGGGGCACACATCACCAGTAAGCGAAAACTCGCATTGGTTTAGTGACGTAGCAGGACCTCTGGGAGAAGGTACTTACTTGTGGGAAGCAGAAATAGAGTTCAACGGACGCTCGGGCAGGTATCATTTCTTTACCAGAGAATTTGAGAGGCTCCAAAATAATGAAGGCTTGAAACCGATATGGAAGAAGGCGGGCTTATATGATTACTTCAAAGCCCAGTTACCGAAGCCCGACTCTCTAAGATGTTCATATCTGATTAGCACCCTCACTCCTAGTAAAGAGAAAAAGGGGTATAGCACCTTTGTCTTACCATCTCTCACAAGAGGTAATGAGCTGAAGCGCTTCAAGTTGACGAACAATTTGGTAAGGGAAGCTCTCGACATGAAAGGCATGCATATCCCCACCGAGAAAGAGACTATGGTCCCCGACAACATGAAGAACAGTAATCTGACGAAACTAAAGGACATGGTGGCAATGACACCGCCTATTGCCATTCACCTTCGAATGTGCATGCAGCATTTCACGTTCCTGGCTCAAGAGAGATTCACGATGCCACCCAAGAAGATCTGGTTCAGTTTATACTTAGCAGATGCCTTCAATTTGACAATCAACATGCCACATTGGATTATTGACCAGATACACTTAGCGCATCAACGGTGGTATAAGAAGCAAAAGTCAGTACTCTATGGATGTTGTGCTCTTACAAGGATTCTTTACCGATGCTTGGCATATGACGTGCCAATTCAAAGGGTGCTGATTTGGACCAGGGTGCAAGAGTTTCAACGAAGACTATCAGCCGCAGGGCCTCCTTCTAAGAAGATGAGGGGAGCAATTCAGATGCCTTGTGCACAGGCCCGCGGTGCTACACTAACACCAGAAACAACCCCACGACTTCCAAGACAGGTGCAACCCTTCACTATTAGATTACCAAGGCATAGCATAGAACGACCGAATCTAGTGTTTCCACCTATACCCACCGACCTAGAGTTCCCTCATGGCTTCACACTGGAAGACCTAACTGATGAGGAGGTAGCCAGAATAATTGATGCTGTTAATTTAGAAGTCGAGGCAGAGCAAGCCAGCGGGCAACAAACTGCTACAGACCAACCCCATCCTAGACAACCAGAAGTTATGGAAGTGGATGAAGACGAAGAGGAGACTGCAGAAGAAAAGCAAGAGGATGAACAAGGACTGTCCGACAAAGAAGAGTATGAATATGAGCAAGAAGTTGTACAGGGACTTGAAGGAGCCCCTGCTTATACAAAGCAATTGAAGAGAATTGAACTTGTATGAGCACTTTGGAAGTAATCTAAAAGAACTCCATTGATTCTCTCTCTTTGTCTTACCTTGTGTGCGCGTATGTGTGTGCATGTTGGTCTGCTTCTCACTCACACATTTGTGCCTTCACTTGCTCAAGGTCTTCATACCATCCTCACATCTTCCCGGTGTTAGTCGGTCGCCGGATTGGCGATTGTAAAAACTAAATCTTGTCCGCATGAGCAAAAGCTTGTTACAAGATGATTGTAATCTTTATATAAAGCAATGAAAAAGAGACGCTTCAGTGACGTTCAGTGAGATCAACAGACTGTCTGTCTGGGTGATTAGTCTGTGACGTTACTATGTGTCGATTTTGGTTAATTTTGAGTACTTTGTCTCATTTATGTTTTATTGTTATCAATACTTTTTCGGGTTGTGATTTACATAGACGTCCAGAAGATCGCTAGACTGTTGTCTGAGCGAGTCGTTCTACGGGGTTTCTGTTGTGATTGTTCTGTTAATTACACGTATCGTGGTGTCGCTCTTCCTTGTAATGTGCGGTAACTTGTTTGATGAAGTCTGTGTAGTTGCGATAGTGTTCTAAGAACTCTGAGTCATATTGTGTTGTCTTCGGTGTTGAGATCTGTCCTTGAACGGTAAAATTTAAGCTGCAGTAAGGTTTGTCTTAAGTTGCGTACTGGACCCCAGTACTGTGTGTCTGAGGCTGCTGAGTTCGTCGGTGTCTTCGGTTTTGTTTGATTGTTCGTACCTATTCGGTGAAGGTTGAATTACTATTATTGTCTCTAGTGTTACAGTAGTTGTATTCGGAGCAGTTCTTGAACTAATCAAGTAACTCTGTATCACGATACTGAACAGTCTGGTGTAGTGTGTTTGGTAAACTTTGGGAGAATTTGATTGAGTACTGTAAGATTGTAAGTGTAACGGAGTCTTGATAGAGTTTTGAGCATCAGTGTATTGTTGTGTGTGAAATGGTTAGTTTGGGAACCAAGTATAGGGCCTCTGTTTAACAGACCCCTTCCACTCCCAAGAACCCAATAAATGTTTAAACGCGCTTCTGACAGTAGTTCCGTGTTTAACACTAGTGCCGTCTGTGGGAAGGTGGCAACATATCACATTGTTGCAATTTAACTATTAGAAAGAGGCACTAGCGTGTTGCAAATCGATTGTGGAAAAGTGACTGTAGATTGTGGATCGACAGTAATAGTACGCGAGTAGTACTAAAGATGATATATGCCGGTTACTCGATCCGGTGAGTCATATCCGAAGTACCGATAGCCTTGGGTACCTAATTTTCTAAGGACGCCTCGAGGAGGTAGAAGCACAGATAGGTTTAACCGAGTGTCCAAGGAAGCGAAGAACGTTAGTAGTGATTCCGGTAATATTCCGGTGGAACGTACTACATCTCTGGCAGATTTCGGTGTGATTTCAGCACAGTCTGTCGAAGATATAGTAACTCCAGAATCTACCAGGACATAGCATGAAGTTAATTTAACACCATTGGATCAAGACTCGAATCTGTTTATGAATAGAAACATCTTGGCCAACGAAATCAGTGAAGGTGAAAAAGCACCTTGTTTTGGTAAAAATTCGACACCTTCCGGTATTATTTCGATACTAGTTGCTGAGAATTCACAGTTTTGCGGTGACGGTTTACCATTTCTTGGTGAATCTTCAGTCCATTCACCTCTATTGGGAGTAAGCTTTCCTACATTTGATATCAAGAAGGAAGGTAGCTTATTCGAAGCTGAAATCCAAAACATACTGAACAATATTATCAATCCGGAGAGTGCACAGGCTGACGATACAGAGTCCGACGGTTCATATATTCAGCCTCGCGATACAAGAGATAATCACAATACCACCGCCAGCACGATGAGTGGGCAATAACAACAACAACAACAACAACAGCAGCAACAACAACATTTATTTCCACCTCGGCCGACTCCAACAGGAGTAACGTACACTAAATTCGGTGGATTTCCAGGAGATGACCCAGATGCTCATGTACGCACCTTTGAGATAAGTTACGTAGTGCTCAATCATCCACCTGATCCGGCATATAAAGCTATTGTATTCTAGTCTACATTGGTTAATGAAGCAGCCAGGTGGCTTACAGAATATGATATTAATCATTTTGGCACCTATGAAGCGGTAAGGGATGCATTTTTGCAAAGATTCAGACTAAAGAAGAATCCAGCCGAAATTTTTGATTACCTGCAAAACAATAGATAGAAGATGAATCAAACAGTGCAGGAATATGCCACCCTATTCAGAACTCATTTAAGGCAATTACCACCAGCACATGCCAACCTACCGGATGACGTTATCACTCAATGGTTTATCAATGGTTTGACCCCGAAACTTAAACAGATTATGATTATACGTTGTGTGGGAGCTATGACACTAGATGCGGTGATTGCAATGGCTTTGCAGCTGGAAAACAAGGTTGGAGGATTTACAGAAGACCTGGAATGGCTAAAAGCAAGTAAAAATGTTGCAGAAGATCCGACAAGACAGATGTACTGCACCACGTGCAAGAATTCAGGGCACACTAGTGCCACTTGTGCACTTAACCAATTGTTTTACGCTATCTGCAATACTACCGGACACTCCACCAAAAGTTGTGCATATAACGCCAAAGTACAGGGACCAGTAACTATCAGTGCTATTATACAAGAACCAGGACAGCCAACCAATCACTATGTACCACCTCAAATGAGAAACAACCAGCAGCAGGGATATCGAAATTACAGAGGACAGATAAATAATAACTACAATGCAAACCGTTGGCAGGCAGGACCAGCACCGGAAAATACTAATGTGCCACCACCTCGTTGCCATTTTTGTGGTGAATTTGGGCACATACGAAGATTTTGTAAAGATGCAGCTAAGTATGATCAGAGGAAGAAAGAACGTCAAAACCCAATGACTAATATGGTACAAATCACACCAGTAGAAACGCAAGCTGCAGTGATTTAGACCGGATCCGGTAAGCAACTGCAACCCGCAATAGAAGTATTTGAACCAGGTATCCGTGAACAACAAAGGATGTATGATAAGGCTAGTCAATGGACCACCAGAGAGCCTCTAGTGTTCCCAGATCCGATTCCGGTGACACAAGAACGAACACAGAAACAAGATTCTAATCCAGTAGCAGGCACATCATCTTCGGCAGACGCATCATCTTCAGAATCTGTGAAAAATACAATTCAGACAGATCAAGCATGGGAAATTTTATCTAAGGCTTTCATTACTCTTCCTCTTGGACAGTTACTTGCACTAGTACCAGGAGTACGACAGCAATTCCAGCGACAATTCAGTCCTGAGTCTGCTTGCATTCCAGCAACAACAACAGTACAACCGGAAACCGACTCGTCGATCGATCACTCTGTTCCTTTAATTACGATATGGTACTAATTGATGGAGGGTCTAGTGTGAACATTGCTACTGCCGCACTGTGTAAAAAGTTAGGATGGACAGAAATAGAGCCTCTACAATTTTTTGTTAGAATGGCAGATCAATCCAGAGTTCATCCAGTAGGACTCGTAAGAAATATCCCAATCACTTTATAGGGAGCTACATTTCACATGACTTTTGTAATCTTAGAGTTACCAGAATCTAGTCTTGATTATAATCTACTATTCAATAGAACATGGCTGAAGCAGGCCAAAGTCATTCAAGATTGGTCCGCACAGGAATTAACTTTTAAAGATAACCACCGAAAGTATGTGGTTAAATTAGATGCCATTCAACCATGTGAACTCCATGCCAGACCGTACGTAGCAGAGCCAGTCTACATGATGGATGGTCTATCTGATGATGAGGAAGAAGCCTTTATGAAGAGTAATGAAGATCTCATTTCTTTAGGTACTATAGATCTACAATCTGTTGTAGATAGTTGGAGTCTGGCAGCCTGTACGGTGATGCCTGTAACTGAAAAAGACAAGGCCGAAGATATTGCTACAATAAATGAAGCAGATATACAACAACTTTTAAAGCCAACTGATGATACAGAGAAACCCCGATAATTCTATGTTCCAGAAGATCAGTTAATCACCTATAATTTAGGTGATGAAACTAATCAGCGACCTGTCAAAATAAAGGAAGGATTTCCTGAAGTGTTCAAAGCAGATCTGATCAAGCTTCTTCGAGAGTATTCAGATGTGTTTGCATGGGATTACCATGACATGAAGGGTTTGGATCCTCGCATTTATCAACATAGAGTCATGCTGAAGCCGGAAGCAAAACCAATCAAATAACCCAGCTACCGGATGAATCCGAACTATGCAGCACATGTAAAGGCAGAGCTTGATAGGTTACTCAAAGTCGGATTCATTGTACCAGTAGAGCACGCTGAATGGATCTCACCAATTGTTATTGTTCCTAAAAAGAATAAGCAACTACGAATTTGTGTGGATTACCGGAAACTGAATGCAGGTATAGTTCCGTATCCGTTTCCTCTACCTTTTCTTGACATGATGCTTGACAGAGTAGCAGGACATGAAATGTATTCATTCTTAGATGGATACAGTGGGTATAATCAAGTCAGAATGGCTGAACAGGATATACTGAAGACCGCTTTCATTACCAATTGGGCTGTTTTCGCGTGTACTGTTATGTGGTTTGGATTAAGAAACGCGCCTAGTACAGTTCAAAGGTGTATGCATGAAATATTCTCCCCTTATCTTACTTCTTTTATGCAAGTATATCTTGATGATTTCTCTTTATTCGGTAAGATGGTAGCACACCTGTATCATTTACGGTGTTGCTTTGATAAATGCTGAGAATACCGTCTCTGTCTGAACCCGAACAAATCTGTTTTTGCGATTTCTTGTGGAAAGCTCCTTGGCCATATTGTGTCCGCACAAGGTATATAGGTCAACCTAGACAAAATTGCAACCGTATTAGAAGCACCTCTACCTACTACACCAAAGGAAGTAATGCGCTTCCTAGGTCAAGTGAGATGGCATGGTCGACACTTACGGTGGCTTGCTCATTTGGCTATTCCACTTAATCGTTTGATCACGAGTACCCCTAAACAGTTTAACTGGACTCAGGAATGTCAAATTGCTTTTGATCATCTAAAGGGATTATTAACACAGGTTCCAATTCTACAGTTTCCTGATTGGGATCGCCCATTTCATGTTTTTGTAGATGCCTCAGCTATAGCAATTGGGAGTGTTCTAATGCAACAAACTGATAAGTGGTTCCAGCCTGTTTACTATGCAAGTTGAAGGCTTGCACCTGGTGAAAAGAATTACTCTGTAACTGAAAGAGAATGTCTTGGTTTAGTATATTCTGTAAAGAAATTTCGACACTATTTACTTGGCCGCAAATTTACTTTTCATATAGATCATGTTGCACTTGTTTATCTGGTTCGACAACAGCATTTAGGTGGTCGATTAGCACGTTGGGTTCTGCTTTTACAAGAGTTTGATTATGAAGTTATTCATCGGCTTGGCAATTCACATGCCTTAGCAGATTTCCTTTCTCGCTTAGATTCCGGTGAAGCTCCGGTCGGTGTGGATGACACAACACCAGCAATTTATGTTTTTGAACCAATTAATGATGAAATTGCAGAACCACCTATACCATCTACATATTATGATCAGATAATGACCTTTCTTACGGATGGATGCCTTTCTACTCAGACTTCTCCTGCAATGCATTAAAAAATTGCAGTTTTTAGTCGCCGATTTCGGTGGATTGCTGGAGAGTTGTATTATATGGATCAAACTAGAATTTTACTTCGTTGTATTCCTCCACATGAAATTAATTCAGTCATTACTTTGGCTCACTCAATTCCTTCCGGTGGAAATTTTGTAGCAGATTTAACGCACCGGAAAATTTTGCAAAGCGGACTCTGGTGGCCTACTATGTACAGGGATGTATCACAGTTTGTCAAACAATGTGATAATTGTCAGAGAACTGGACAGCCTTTACAATGCCATTTTTTCCCTCTACAACCTGTCTTGCCGTTGGAGCCTTTTCAGAAGTGGGGTCTAGATTTTATCGGACCTATTACACCCCCAACAATACTCAATAACAATCGTTATATCCTGACCTGTACAGATTATGCAACCAGATGGACAGAAGCTTGGGCTCTACGGTCTGCTACAACTATTTCGGTAGCAAAATGTTTGATGACAGATGTATTTCCACGATTTGGCTTACCTCTAGAGCTTGTTACAGATCAAGGCACGCATTTTGTCAACAATTTAATGAAAGTACTCACACATTCTTTCCAGATTATGCATAGATTCAGTTCTCCTTATTACCCTCGTGCTAATGGTTTGGCTGAAAGTACGAAGAAAACTTTGTTAAATATGCTTCGGAAGTTGATTCTGGAATCACCGGAAAGATGGGATCAAATGTTACCTGCAGTACTATGGGCATACTGGACTACATATAAGGTAGCAACATGATTAACCCCTTTCAAACTAGCTTATGGATTGGAAGCCATAGCACCAATGGAGATCATTGTGCCAAGTTTACGAGTCGCCATCACTCAAAAACTGTTACCTGAAGAATCTCTATCATTTCGGTTGGATACACTCAGAGAACTGGATGAGCATCGATGGCAAAGTTTTCTGAAGATACAGGAAGTGCAATTAAGACAAGCTTGCACACATGATCGCTATCTTAAAACTCCAGTTTTTATAGTGGGGCAACTTGTACTCTTTTACAATGCAAAATCGAATCGCTCTGCTGGAAAATTCAAGTTACGATGGTTTGGACCCTACCGGATATCTGAACAAGCGGGCCCAACCACTTTTTGGTTGACTACTTTGACCGGAACTCCTCTTCCAAAGGTGATAAATGGTTCAAAGTTGCGGCCGTATCAACAAGCATCTGATCCGCACTGGAACATTTCGCAGCTGGTCGCATATTTTGTGTTTCCGTTTCTTTTATTTTCTTTTCTTTTGTTTTTTGCAAGTTTAATAAAATAAGGCTGTAAATATCCGCGTTTTTCAATTCTGCTCATGCATGCACACCGAAGTTATGAAGTTATCATCTCAACATCGCACGATGATTAGTGATTGTCATTGCTCTCCACTGCAAAGCATCTACTTAACCTTTTTTGTTTTGCTGTTAATCGCTATTGTGTTTGCGTGAATTGCGTGCTTGTGCTATCTGTATACCCTGTGCTCTGTGTTCCTGTGCTTGCCTTTAGTGTGTGCGCCATGGAAGCTCTGGCAAACTTCGCCGCTTTCAGTGACGGACTCCCTGCCGATGTAGGGGAGTTCCTGCGCACCCGTGGGTTGGTCAATTTTGCTGAACTGCCTTGGCATTCAGTGGAATCCCACCCATTCTATGCCCAAATCATCGCTGCCATCCCTGCCACACCTGCTTCCGAGCAGAGTTGGTCGATAACATCGTTGCCATCCCGCGTAGTTATCACTATGCAAACCTTTTCTGATGCATTCCGACTCAATCCAGTAGGTCGAGAAAATGGCCCAAATTTGCCGATCTCCACAATGAATCAATTATTCCCTAGGAGCTCATCCAATGAATATGCAATCCTCTGTCGCCCTGAGCCTGAGAGATCCGCATTACAATTCCTAGTAGCCATCCTCAATCTGCAGAAATGCACATATGGCATCTCTCGACCTTTCTATTCGGCAATAGATATGGCTGCCCAAGAGCCGGTAAACTTTGCATCATATTTCTTTCACCGAATTCACAAAGAATGCATCTCAATTATCAAGCACGTCAATAAGGGTGATATGCCAAGATCGAGACTGCCTCACATCATATCCTTTCTATTTCCAGCCATCCAAGCAGCACAACCACCACCCCGAGGACCCGTTCTGCACCATGAAGAATCTTCACAAATCTTGGACGATGATGAAGAGGGTGACGAAGAGATTTTCCACCTCCTTCGCCGGAAAAGAATTAGGATAAGTTCATCAGATAGTGAAGTATAGGGATCAACCGCAAGTGATAAGGCAGATGACAAAGAAGAAGAAGCAAATGAAGACGAAACCTTTCACGACACCACAACCTCCATGCATCATGAGTCATCAGTGCACTCCTCTTCAGAGCAGCAACAAGAACAGGAGGCTCCCATCGAATCTGGCATAAGCTCGTCAACAGAAGCATCTCAACAACAATCGGAGTAGGAAAAGCAAGGGGATGAAGAACATATCATTAAAGAAGTTTTCGAAGAACTACTTAAAGCAGTCGAGTCTACAACTGCTGGCCTTGATGACACTACACAACACACCACCGAAAAGGTAACCGAATCTAACCGTGTTCTTCTCGCTCCTCCACCTGAACCTCCAGTCAACCCCATTATTCATATTCCACCCATTGCCCCCGACGACCCCACTGCTTCTTCGTCCTCTTCACCAAATTACTCACCACCAAATTCCCAGCAACTACTCACTGCTTCTTCATCTCAGCCCCGTTCTCAAGCTCAGATTCCTTCAATCCCCTTATTTTCTGAATTAGCATCAATGGGTCAAATGCTGATCCATTTATCACAACTACCTGCGCAAATGAAGCAAATAACAAATAATATCCGAGATGAATTTTAACACAAAGTGGATGTGCTGGAGGCAGACATCAGTCCTCTCCAAGAAGAACTAGTAGTAGCTAAAGTAGAAAATCAAGCATTACATGAACAAGTTAGGGAGTTACAGGCAAGAATTGACGAACATGTAGTAGTTTCCGGTCAAAGGGATGCGGCACTGGCCGAGCTCAGAAAGAAAGAAGAGTTATTAAATGATGCAAATTCCAAAATCATTCAGTTGAAGCAAGAGCTATAGGATAAAGAAGATGCACGAGTAGCTTTAGGCAATTTATTAGAAGAAACCAAAGTTCAACTGGATGAAGTGGTATAGCGAGGACAAGAGCAACATGATCTGGCTATAAGAACTGTTGAAGAACTCTAGAAATGCAAGATGGACTTATCAGAAGTTAACAACATTCTCAAACGTAAATTGACAGTGGAAGCTCAACTACAGAAAGTGATAACAGATCTCCGAAGAGAAAGGGATTCCTACTCCAGGACAATCCAGTTTCAAAATCAGGAAATAGAAAGAAGGGAGAACCAGTTGGACGCTCAAAAAGATAGAGTAGCCAGAATGGAGAAACAAGTTGCAGAAATGAAAGTATCCAAGGATGCAACACTATCAAACGACTTTTATTTACAAGAGGCTTTTTTGCAGACGCAAGCAGAAGTTCTGCTAACCGAAGTCATTTCTTTAAGTTCTGTACGAACAGATGCCCAATTAGTAGAACCTGATGTTTTGAAACAGATGTTAGAAGCCTTAAAGAAAAAAATTGCCCGTACTTTTAGATTAGCCCGATCGATGTATTTAGAAGGCATTATAGATGAACCATAATTTTGTAAACCTGCGGGTTCGAGTCCACCGTGCGTGCCAGTGTTAGTCGGCCGCTGGATTGGCGATTGTAAAAACTAAATCTTGTCCGCACGAGCGAAAGGTTGTTACAAGATGATTGTAATCTTTATATAAAGCAATGAAAAAGAGATGCTTCAGTGACGTTCAGTGAGATCAACAGACTGTCTGTCTGGGTGATTAGTCTGTGACGTACTGTGTGTCGAGTTTGGTTAATTTTGAGTACTTTGTCTCATTTCTATTTTGTTGTTATCAATACTTGTTCGGGTTGTGATTTACATAGACGTCCAGAAGATCGCTAGACTGTTGTCTGAGCGAGTCGTTTTGCGGGGTTTCTGTTGCGATTGTTTTGTTAATTACGCGTATCGTGGTGTCGCTCTTCCTTGTAATCTGCAGTAACTTATTTGATGAAGTCTGTGTAGTTGTGGTAGTGTTCTGAGAACTCTGAGTCGTATTGTGTTGTCTTTGGTGTTGAGATCTGTCCTTGAACGGTAAAATTAAAGCTACAGTAAGGGTTGTCTTAAGTTGCGTACTGGACCCCAGTATTGTGTGTCTGAGACTGCTGAGTTTGTCGGTGTCTTCGATTTTGTTTGATTGTTCGTACCTATTCAGTAAACGTTGAATTACTATTATTGTCTCTAGTGTTACAATAGTTGTATTTGGAGCAGTTCTTGAACTAATCAAGTAACTCTGTATCACGATACTTAACAGTCTGGTGCAGCGTGTTCGGTAAACTTTGGCAGAGTTTGATTGCATACTGTAAGATTGTAAGTGTAACGGAGTCTTGATAGAGTTTTGAGCATCAGTGTATTGTTGTGTGTGAAATGGT
>CM035419.1:54469201-54484201 GCA_020310875.1 Ceratopteris richardii | reverse complement strand
CTACCCTGCAATCTTCCATTTTAAACTTGATCAACAAGTTTTTCAAATACCTTTCTTGAGTTACAGACACTCCATGTTGAGTGTATGAGATATCCATGCCCAAGAAATATGACAAGTCTCCCAAGTCACTAATCTTTAACTCTTTCTCCATTTGCTTCTTTAGACTTTGTATGCCCTTCTCATCTGTACCTATAAGAATTATGTCATCAACATATATGCACATGTAAATGAACCCATCATCACTTGCTTTAACAAGCAAACTACGATCTACTTTAGATACTTGAAAACCAAGTTCCTTCAAGAACTTCACAAGTCTATAATTCGATGCCCTTGGGGCCTCCTTCAAACCATACAAAGCTCTCTTGGGCTTACATACATGATCTGGATACCTTTCATCTCTGAATCCTTGTGGTTGCTCCATGAAAACATCATCTGAAATATAACCATTTAGAAAAGCATTCTTCACATCTAATTAACATAATTTCCAACCTTTACATGCAGCAATGGCTATGAGTGTCCTGATGGTTGTCATTTTTGCCATAGGACTATAGGTCTCATCATAATCTATACCATATGTCTGAGCAAACCCTTTCACAACAAGTCTAGCATTATACCTAGACACACTTCCATCTGCATACCTCTTTGTCTTGTAAACCCATTTCCATCCAATGACCTTCTGACTATTTGGTTTAAGAACCAAATCCCATGTCTCATTCTCCCTCAATGCATCATACTCTTCTTGCATAGATTTCTCCCAATTTTCCTTACCTTTTGCATCTTCATATGTAGAAGGGTCTTCATCTGCTTTTATCATATAAGCATAATCTTTAGTAGCCAAAAAAGAAGTTTCATAGCTATACCTTGTAGGTTGCCATTTGTGTCTTGATGACCTTCTGAGTTCTCCACTTCTTGAGGTTTTTGGTTCATCACATTCTGGATCAAACCTTGGCACTTCTTCAACTTCAACCTGCACTTCATTGTTCTCTTCTTCATCAAATGTTTGAACCTTTGATTTACCTTTCTTCTGATTCACAACTTTTTCATCATCTACATGAATATTGATTGTACTTGCATACCAAGTACCTTGTTCATCAAATGTAACATCCTTTGATACAAGGAATTGTTTTGTGGATGGACTCCACAACCTATATCCCATCTGCTTATCATCATATCCAATGAACACATACTTTTCAGCTTTAGGTTCCAATTTGTGCCTTAATTGAGATGGCACATATGCATAGGCTAAACAACCAAACACTTTGCAATGATCTAGGGTAGGTCTCTTACCCCACGATGCCTCATATGGTGTCATACCCTGCAAAGTTTTACATGGTAATCTATTGACCAATATGTAGGTGTATTTATAGCCTCAACCCACAAATAGTTAGGACAATTTTTCTCCTTCATCATGGATCTTGCAAACTCAACAAGAGTTCTATTTCTCCTTTCTGCTACACCATTTTGTTGAGGAGAGTACCTGCAAGTAACTTCCCTTTTTATACCTGCATTCCACAAGTAATCACTGAACTCATTAGAGAAATACTCTCCCCCTCCATCTGACCTTAGTCTCTTCAACTTTTGACCTGTAATTCTTTCTGCATACACATGATAATGTTTGAATGTATTGAATACCTCTGATTTATCTTTAATCACATATATTGTGATCCACCTGGTAGCATCATCAACATAAATCACATAATATCTTGAACCATTTATACTGAAATCCTTTGATGGTCCCCACACATCTGTGTGTACCAATTCAAGCTTCTCTGAATACATTAAACCACGCTTGGAATAAGATTGTTTATGTGCCTTACCTAATTGACATGCCTCACATCTGTATGTCATATGTTGACCCGCAACATTAGGCAATCCAAGCACTGAACCATTGTTAACCATATCCTTAATACCTCTTTCATTGAAATTTCCAAGCCTTTTGTGCCAAAGATATAACTCAGAGATCTTATGTCCTCCATAATTGAACAAGGCATGACCAACATTACCTTGAATCTTTAATGTGGAGTTGTTTGTTGTTACCCTTTGGAGTTGTCCTCTCCAATCATTTTAGCATAAAGAATCAACAATACATCTTACATTTGTCAATCTGGGAAGTATACAAGAGACCACAGCCCCTTCTAGTTAATGGAATCCAAAAAATAAGAGGAAAGTGACTAGATTTCTGAGAAATGATGAAAATGAAGAGAAATTTTTAGGATTTGGATTATCTTGAGCTAATCAATAGTATTTTTAATGATCTTGGTGCCTAAAGTGTGATATTTTCTCAACAGAACACAATTATGAAGTCAAATCTCAAAAATGATACATGTAACCTTCAGACGAGACAATCGCGATTCTGTGAAAATTGACGATTTCCATCTCGAGCACTATTCTTCAGCAATTTCTCACTCAACACATCATGAATCACCTCTCTTCATACTCATTCATAAAAAATACACAATAGAAGCTTGCAAATTCCATGGATACACATAGAATAGACTCACAAATCAAAGAAACTCACATGAAAGGAAGAATCACGATTTTCTGCAGGAAACTCTTCTCATTACTTGGATAGCACAAAATACAATAAACCAACCCTCTCAAAATAGAGGAAATTATCTTTTATACATTTTCAAGTGTCCCTTTTCACACTTGAATTTTGGTCCTTTTCCCTTCTAATCTAAAAATATGCTATCTAAGAGTTTCCAAAAATTCTAGAAAAACTACATATGTTTCTAATTTACATGAGGAAGACTCTTCCTCATTTTTACATCATTTGCATAAATAGTTTTACAATTTTTTGACATTTTACAATTACTTCCCATAAAAAATGCTTCTTCTAACATTCTTCCCCTCCTAGACCTTTTGACTCCTAACAAAAGATATTCTTGTTGGTATATATTGAGTACTTCCATCACTTCTTCTTTCTTTGACATACTTGTGACAATAGATCATGACTTTTTCTTTCTGTGATGTTTAAGTTGTTCACCATCTCAAATAATGCTTTTCTCCATTGCACAAGAGCCTCTGGTTTATCTATTACATCTTTCTTCAAGTATTCTGTGTATGCAGCTTCATAGGCAGTGAGTCGAGATTTTGTTACTACTGACAAGTTTCCAAATATTTCTGATTCTCTTTTGAAAAATCCATAATCAAATGCATCCTCAAAAATCTGAAGATAATGACTACCCAAAAATATTGTTATGCTATAATAAGCCATGAGACAGATCCTGTCCGGGGTTTCACTGAGATCAAATAATAAAGCATCAGATGGTGAATTAAAGCCAATGTAATTGAGAGTTCTGACATCTGTTTCTGTAAAAGTCTCTATACATGCCAATATGAGTCTCATTACTCTGATCAATAAAAGACAAGCTGGGTCATTGACATCTTTATATGTAGATATAACAGACTTTGTTGTGTCCACCATATATTTCTTTGTGGGCCATGTTCCTCCCTTCGGTCCTGCTATCTTTGGAAAGTTCAACCATTTTGATGGAATCTGTCCTGCATTCCTTCTTTCCCAAAAGACTATCCACTCCCTTCTCCTTGCTACTGGACAATAAACTAGATTGATTTTTAACTGAATTGGTGCTTCTTTCCATATTTTCCTGCATTCTTTGTTAGCATCCAACCACCTATTTCTCCATTTAGGATTGGCTTTTTCAAATAATTCCTTTGTCACATTGATGTCTTCTTCATATTCCAGATACTGGTTTGGAGGTAATCCCACCCTTGCCAACTGATAGTTTTTAATGCTTTCAATAATCATGCAAAAGGGTATACCTAAGCCATCTGCTGCCCAATGGTGTTGATCCGGATTTATTCCTTTATTCAAAGCAAAATTAATAATCTGTTCCTCGTATTCATTATGCATTTTTCTAATAAATTCCATTCTGGATTCTTTGTCTGTTAGAAGTCTCTGAACAAACTCTTCTAAGTATTCCTCGACTGCTGCTTTGTTTTCTTGTTCATCACCATGTTGGGTTCTGTTATCATCTCCTACTTCATAGTCTTCTGCTTGTGTAGTCTCTACCTGCTCGTCAAACTGGGTTTGTGGATTTTCTAATTTTGTATGTAGCTCCTCTATCTTCAACATTAAACTCTTATTTTGAGAGGTCCACAATTCTCTTTCTGATTTCCACTCATTTCTTTCCTTTTCTATATCCATATGTAACTTATTATATCCCCTCATTGAAGTAGCAGCATGTATACTGGCTTGCTTTTCCAACTCCTTAGCTTCTTTCAACTCTGTTTGCAATCTCATAATTTCTTTATTTAATTCTTCCCTCTCATCTTGTGTCACCTGTACAATCTTGCTTTCTTCCTTCAATTGGCCTTCTTCCATAAATAACTTGTTTATTTCCTCATTGGATTTGGCCATAATTTGATATGAACTCTGCAATGTTCTGTATCTTCCTTCAATTTTCTTCAGCTCCATCTCCATTTTACTACTATGCTCTATCTGTTTTGCACATTTCTCTTCAAGAAATTGAATTTTTTTTTGTTTTTGAACTTCCAATTCTTCCAAAGAAATTATTCTGTTGGTCAAATCCTCATTCCTTTCTTGAACAATTTTCAACTGCTCTATTAACTGTTCCTTTTCTTTCTTTTGCTCATTAATGATTCTGCTGCCTTTTTCAAACTCAGATTCAACCACCATACCTGATATGATCATGTTTCTACTTGATGGTCTAAATTGTTCTATATTGCTCGTAATAACTTTGCAGGCAGATCTTATATTCTTGGGTATCCTTTCCAACCCAGCTTCTAATTCCATTTGTTTTACTTCTATCTGCTTTTCTTCTTTGCAGTCATTCTCTTCTTCATCTTCTTTCTCATATTCTATGACCTGGTTCTCTTGTTCTTCATAGCCCTTTTCTGCTTTCATTTCTTCTTTGTCTGCAACATTTTCCTCATATACTAATATCTGATCCTCCTTCTTCTCATGTCCTGATGTGTCTTTAATTGTCTCAATTTCTTCTGCCTTCTTTTTCTCCATTCCTTGTTGTTCCTCTTCAAGGATATGTCCTTCCTTTTCCTATACTTCCTTTTTCTGAATTAGGGTTGAATCAATCTCCACAGAGAGCTTTATTTGATCATTTATTGTCTGCTCCTTTTGTCCTTCCTCTTGCTTATCTATATCCATAACATCCAACTCTTCTTCTTGTCCCTGATCTTCTGTAGTTGTGAACTCCTCATTATGATTAAAGTCATAAAGTATGTCTTCTATACTTTGGTTTATTTCTTCTGCTGTATTTCCTTCTTTGACCTCTTGAAAATTCTTCTTTTCTACTACTTGTCTTCTTTCTTGTGCACTGAACAACATACTTGAGCTTCCTTTTCTGCTTCTTGCTTTTTCTCATCATATTTGTGTCTGGTGTTTTATTTTTTTCAGATGCTTGTACTATCACAATTGGTGTACTAGGTACTGATAAGTTCAAACTTCTCAACAAGAAGTTTTCAATATCACTCTCAGAATCTGAAGAGAATTGTGAAGAGCCTGCTATTCTTGATTTGTCCATTCTTGGTTCTTCCACAGCAATGGATTCCTCCTGCTTTTTTTCTTCTACTGTCACTTCTTCTATCTCCATCCTTGGTACAGGTTCTACTACTGATTTTCCTTTACTTTTCTTGGTTAACTTCCTCTTCTGTACAGGTTTCTTATAAACCTTCTTCTTCACTACAATTGTAGTTCTGGTTTCAGGAGGTCCTTGTAGCTCTTTGAAATATGCTAACAGTTCCACTTCTTTTTTGACAAAAACTTCCTCTGTTTTTGCTGCCATCATCTGATCATGCAGCTCTTCATAGTGTTCTACTTCTTCTTGAATCCAATCAGTTGCTTTACAAGAGTAGTCCTCCAACATCTTTTGATACTGAGCCTCATATACTACCCTTTTATTGTTCCCTTGGGTCAAATAAGTATACAATTACTCTTTACTTGTCTGAGGTGGATGAGGGTCATTTGAAGATTGTATCTGCTTCCGAGCAGCTTCATGTTCTTCCTTAGTTGCTTCCACCTATTCCAATTCCACTTGTCTTGGATCCAATCTTCTTTTCTTTACTGGAATGACTTCTTCTGAAATTCCTTTTCTTTTCCTTTCTGCTCCCCTCATGCTTGATTGTCCTTTTGCTTCTCTTAAAGACATCATCTTGGAAGGACTTTTGATTCCTACCATCAAGCTTCTGAAATATTGAGCTGCTGGAGCCAATTTTAATTGATCCTCCATTCCTAAAACATAATATATAATCCTTGTCAAAAATTGTGCTCCATTCATGAACTTTCTTTGCTCCCAATGTTTAGCTGCCTCCTTCAATTGATCATGTATGTATGGAGTTACATCCATCACTCCAAAAGGTTTGGTTTTGTCCTTGTTATTAAACATGATCAATGTCAGTGGTTTGTGTGGCATGGTATATCTTGGTAGTTTTGGAAAACGGAAATATTGAAGGAACATTCTGGTAGCATATCTTCCATCTCTTTTCCTTTGAAATCAGCAAATTTAGAATACCCTGTATATGTTTCTTTATTCTTCTTGACAAAGTTGTTATCCAACTTGGTTCCCATTGAATAAAACTGAAGGGCTGCCCTAATATGCTCTGCTTTTATGGTAATGTTCACTTCTTTGTTCTCCTTATCCTTGATTGAACACCTAAAATATGCATCATTTCCCTTTCCAACTTCCAACAAACTATTCATCACTTGTGCAGCTCTTTCAAAATCTATGAAAAATAGAGGTTCATCCAACAGTCTGTGTACTCCCACTGCTTTCCATCTTTTATAATTGACTGCACTTTTTTGGAATTTTTAAAATTCCAGGCACAGCATGGTGTGCTTGTGACCTCCAACTCCTACAGTAAAGATATGTTGACCAATGATCCCAAGAGTTTCCTTTAGTTCCTTGAATACCTTCTCTGCTTTTGGAATCTCCTGCTCTTCATCAGATTCTAACTCTAGAGTTTCCATTGTTGCTTCACTATCTAAGAACCAATGTCCTCTGGATAGAGTTACTGAGTCTGCCTTGAAATCATGGATTGGTAGTTCCTTGGTATTCACCATTCTAAAGAAAATATAGCATCACATAAAAGAAAAACTCCACCCACATTAGTCTCAAGAAATATAAGTAAAATCACATTTGTTTTGAGATAAAATGAAGGAGGAATGAAAATAAAATGTCAAATAAATCCTGACTTCCTCATTTGTGTCACAAATAAAAACTCAATTGAAGTGATCATCACATGTGTAGCAAGATTTCTAATTCTTTCTTCTCTTCTGACAGCTCTTATAAAGCAAAAAAAAAAATTACAAAAAGAAAGAAAATTGGAAAATAAACAATAGAAATTGAATGAAAAAATAGTACCACCTATATCTTGCTTGTGCTATATAACTTATATAATTTAAAAAGAATCATAAAAGAAAAATGGATAATAATTTTTCTCTCTCTCTTTCTCTCTTTTTTCTTTTTCTTTTTTTTAATAATATTAATATTTTTTCCTATTTTTTCTTCTTTTCTTCTCTTTTTTTTTTAGTAATTTCCTCCACTTCCTTTCTTCCCCTCCTATTTCTCTTTTTAGAAAAAGGATAAGGTAGAGCAGTGCTTGTGTGTACTTTGTTTCCACATTCTTCTTGTTCTGATGCCTTGATGCTTCTGACTATTCCATAGTTGCCACCTTTCTTCTATCTCTTCACCATCTTTTGTTCCTTCAATTTCCTCCTGTTTCTGATTGAATGAAGCTTGATCATAAAGTGGTTGGATTGGTAATGCCTTTGTATCTTCTAATGAAAAAGTAAATCCTTCCAGGTCTGAGTCAGGAATATCCTGTTGATCTTCTTGTTCTTCATTACTCCACAAAAGCATTAAAAATCTTTTGTCATTTATTGTCAACTTAAGCTTCATTTTTTCAAAATCCAAAATTACTTTACCTTGCTTTAGCCATGGTTGTCCCAAAATCAATTTCTCAATCATTATGTGATCTGGCCATTCTTCACAATCTATTCTCATATATTCTTTATTGAACTTAATTTCAATAGAAGGTGAAGACATGCTTTGTATTATCCGCCCCTCTAAGGTTTTGATAAATGTTTTGCTTTCAGTCCTTTTTAGATTAAACTTATCCAACAAAGCTGAACTGATCAAATTTACTTGTGCACCTGAATCTATCAAAACTTTGATTATTTCATCCGGAAAATTCATTAATATAACACGCAAATGTTCTCTTTCTCTTAGAGGTGTTTCACACAAAAGGACTTCTCTAAGATCTTTGGTTTTTCTTATCCTTTCCTTGCCTCCTGTTGAGCCTCCTTTCTAATGTTTTCCTCTTCTTTTTTCCTATTTTGAGCTTGATGTATTCTTCTCCATTCAGAAACTGTTAATGGAAGATCATACCTTTTAACTCTACATCCACTTATGAAGTTCGGCATAATTTCTCCATCTATGTTAGCTAGTTCGATAGCTCCACTGTTACTTATTTGATGGATAATATAAGGCCCATGTCCTTTTTTCTAAAATTTCTTCTGATGTTCCTTTACTGTGTATGCCAGAACTAGATCTCCTTCTTGTAGATATTTTTCTTTAATGTGAACATCATGATAAGCTTTTTGCCTTTTCTTGTCTGCATATATGCTCATAATTGCTTGGAGTCTAGAAGCTCCCAGTTTTTCCAATTCCATCACTCTCTAAGATAATTCATGTCCAGTCCATTTGTATTGACTACCCACCTTTAGTGTCGGGATAAGAAATTCTAAAGGCAGAACTGCATTTTGACCATAAACTAAGTTAAATGGTGTGGTTCCAAGTGCAGTTTTGTATGCTACTCTATAGGCCCATAGGACATGGTTAAGTTGTAAATCCCAATCATTCCTATTTGTGTTTACCAATTTTGACAATATAGTGCAAAGTACTTTCTACTAATCCATTAGCTTGTGGGTGATATGGGGCTGATTTTCTATGACTGATCATGAAATATTCAGTTATGTTTTCTATGATTTGGTTCAAAAAATGAGTCCCCCTATCACTTACCAATTCAATTGGTAATCCAAATCTGGTAATGATATTTTCATAGAGAAATCTTGCAGTAGTCTGAGCATCATTTCTTTTTGTAGCCTTGGCCTCTTTCCATTTAGTCGGGTAATTTGTGGCTACTAGTATGCATTCAACATGGGATTGTTTTGCTGGAGGATGTATGGGTCCAATGAAATCCAACCCCCATTCACTAAATGCTCTTACTGAAATCAATGGTACTAATGGCATATTGTCTCTTTTATTTGGTTGACTCACCCTCTGACAAATGTCACATCTTTTTATATATGTTCTTGCATCAGGAAATAGGGTTGGCCACCAAAAACCAAAATATAATATGAGTTTAGCAGTCCTTTCACTTGAGAAATGTCCTCCTGCCACTCCAGAATGTGCCATTTCTAAAATTTCCACATATTTATTTTCAGGAACACAAATTCTTAAATATCCATCCATCCCTCTCTTATACAATTGATCTCCTATTAGTTGATACTCTTCAAAAATCATTTGTAGATTCTTTGAGTGTGCACTAGCTCTTACTTGTTTTCCTTTCTTGTTTCTTTTCAACTCCTCAATTATGTTCACACTCCATTCTGGGTTTTTCTTAAACCAATATAGAGTTATAATTTTTGAATTTTGCAAGGATTGGCATTCCCAACAGTTAGCAATATATTTTGTTACATCTTGAATCTTATTAGGCCAATGTACTCCCATCCTATTGAGATTACTTAGGGTGACTATTATGGAAGCATGAGTACAAGGGTTCCAACAATGAGCTCTTCTCAGATATTCCTGCTGCTCTTCTTCTGGAGTACAATATTCCAATATGCCCATATGATTGAGATGATACAAATGCCCAGCTAGTAGCATAAAATTCCTGCTTTGTAAAACCAAATGTGTGTTATTTCCAACTGTTCTACAGGGTCCCATAGCTAGCAAAGGTACTAAAGTCATGGCCCATTCAGGACTACTTTCTACTTTGAACAAATATGTATTCGGCAAGTCATCATCTAAAGGTAAATTTGACTCTTTGGCCTGGATTTCTAGATAAATGTTCTGCTCTCAAATGAGTCTTTCCTTGTCTGACCACTACCTCAAACTCAAACTCCATCAGTAGAAGAAACCATCTGACTATTCTACCAGTGTGACAAGGTTTGTTTACTAATTAAAGTAAAGCTTGGTGATCCACAAAAAATTTAAACTTGTTGGCCAAAAGGTAATGTCTATATTTTTTCACAGCAAATATCATTCCCAACCCTTCCCTTTCAGCGGTTGTGTAATTTTTCTCTGCTGAATTCAGCTGCCTACTAGCATAAGCAACTGGGAAGTCTAATTTGCTTCCTTCTATTGGTTGTGCTGACACACATCCCAAAGCATAATTTGAAGCATCCACATGGACATGGAAAATTTTATCCCACTGGGGTGTTTTTAGAATTGGTGTTGTTACCAAACAAGTTTTTAGAGTCTCAAAAGCTTGGTCACACTCTTTGGTCCACTCAAATTTTGTGATCAAAGCATACAAAGGTTTTGCTATGCCAGTAAACTTGTGTACAAATTTTCTATAATACCCGCAATGTCCCATGAAAGTTTGAAGTTCCTTTACACTTGTTGGTCTTGGAAGTTCCACTATGGCCTTAATTTTTCTCTCATCAGTTGAAATTCCATTTTTGGAGACTATGTGACCTAACATTCTCCCTTGTCTTACAAAGAACACACACTTCTCTGGATTTAAACATACTTTGTATGTTCTGCATTTCCTGAATATATTTTCTAAATCTTCCAAATGATCCTGTCTTTTTAATGAAAAAGTACAAAGATCATCCACATAAATTTCCATTACATTCCTCAGGAATTCTTTGAAGATATGACACATCAATCTTTGAAAAGTTGATGGGGCATTAGTTAACCCAAAGGGCATAACCCTAAAAGCATAAATTCCCCATTCTGTGGAAAAGGCAGTTTTATGTTGGTCTTCGAAAGCTATGGGTACTTGATTGTATCCTGAAAACCCATCCAAAAAACTATAAACCTCCTTCCCTGCAACTCTTTCTAAAAGATGGTCTGTTATAGGCAATGGATAGCTATCTCTTATAGTTGCAGCATTCACTTTTTTCAAATTAATACATACCCTAAGTTTCCCATTCTTTTTTGGTACTACAACTATAGGAGATATCCACTCTGTGTACTCAATCTCATAGATGAAATTGGCAGCCAACAGCTTGTCATTTTCTTCCTTTATTTTAGTAGAGTATTTATCATTGAATGTGTAATGTCTTTGTTTGCTAGGCTTTGTATCAGGTGTAATAGGAATCTTATGCTCACAGAGTTTAGGATCAATACCTTTCAAATCCTTGTAGCTGTAAGCAAACACATCCCTATAGTTTCTAGCCAAATTTCTTAATGCTTCCTCCTCTTGATTTGTCATGTCATCAGCTATTACAATATGTCTTTCTTCCCCCTCTTCCTAGGTGATCATTACCTTCTTAGTTTGTTCCTCATTGTCATATGCCTCCCCTTTTTTCTTTTCTCTCTTTGGTTTCATTTTTAGAAGTAGTCTGTCTTCTACTTCATAAGTCTTGAAATTTGCAGGTACATCAAACTGCTGATCCTTGTTTGTCATTTTCTCATTTTTTTCATCCTCTTGGTCTTTTTCTATTTCCTTGTGTTTGTTTTTTCTATATTTGCCTGAGATTTTATCTTTTATTGCATCTGTAGCTTTTACCTCTTCCAAATATTGTGTTTTTCCATTTTTCAATATCATTTCTTTTTCCTGGTCCTCTTCTGTTTTTGATACCTTTATCATTTGTATTCCTATGTGAAGGACATCATATTCTTCTTCATTTTGGAATTTCACTCCCACATACTCATCATTGGCTAGATCCATGGTAGGCAAAATCTGGTTCCAACCATAAGGCTCAAATTCTTCATCTTTGAATTTCTGTGGTATATAGCTCTCATCTTGTAATTTTCTCCCTTCTACACAATCTTCTTTTCTTAATCTTCTTTTTCTATTTGTAAGGTTTCTTAACACCTTGCACTTCCATATTGATGATTTTGTTTCATTCTGATCTTCCATCTCTGATTCTTCACTTAAATCTTGACTTTGATGTATTTTGAACCATTCTTGAGGGGACATGTCACAATATTGGCCATTTCTTAGATTCACTCTGGTTATCCTTCCTTTGCTCTGAAGATATAGGCAATCATTACCCCAATCTTGCACAATTTGCATTTGTCTCATAAATGGTCTTCCTAGGATAATTTCATATGAAGTGGATTGTGGAAATTCAACTATGGCAAAAGTATGCTCTATTTCTATTCCATATATGTCCACAATTACCTTTTCCCATATTCCTAGGGGTTTTTCTATGTGTCCATCTGCAAGTTGCAATCTCATTTTAGGGGGTATTAATTCATTTTTTCCCCATCTTTCCCAAGTTTGTTTAGTCATGATGGCCACACCTGATCCACTATCCAATATAGCTTTGGCATGATTTTTACCAAATTGTATTCTTAGGGTTGATTTTCCTTCTTCTCCTTCACAATATCCTCCTATTTTATCAATAGAATGTACCACAACTCCTCCAATTCTTGTTGTTGTGGCTCAAAATTCTCTGGTTTTGCTTCCCACTTTTTCATATTGTGATGCAAGTGAGGATTTTGTTTTACCAGTTCTTCCATTGTAGTGTGGTATAAAATTGTACATTGCTTGTCTATATTGATTTGGAAGGTTATTTGTTCATTCTCTTCCAGATCAAGAGTTTTCCTTGTTTCTGTTGCATTTGCTTCCCCGACTGTTGTTGGACAACTATCAGGTTCCCTCATTTTAAGTTGTGTTTCTTGTATGATTTGTTTGCATCTTTGCATTCTTTCATGCTCTAATTCTGGCATAGGGTAAGCCATGACATGGTCTGTGGGATTTGGTCCCTCTTGAATCCTTCCCTTGTATGCTTTTATCAAGGTGTCCAGACTCTACGAATTTCTTATCTCTGGTTGAGTTTGTGTCTTTTGAGGTGGACTATGGTTTGAGTGTTCCATATTCTCTTCTTCCAGACTTTTACCCATTCTCATTTTCCTTTCCCATCTCACTTGCTCATGGTCACTCAATTCTTCTTGCTCCATTATGTTGAATGTTTTAAATGGTATGTTATTTGATGTGTTTTCTTGTTTTTGAGGGTTTCTTGGACAATCCTTTATTAAATGTTCTCTTCCACAGTCTTTGCAATAAGCTCCTTCTACTCTTAGTGTAGGAGGTTGTGGACAATCTCTAATGAAATGTTCTCCCCCACATCTATAACAAGTTATCTTTTGGCTCCCTTTGGAGGTTTCTGATTGGACATGTAATTATTGGTTATGTACATGAATGTGGTTGTATCCATTTCAATTCTCCTATTTCCCAAATCTAGAGCTTGCAGTTCTGGTTGTCTCATCTCATATGCTTTCCACTCTTCCTGATATCCTTCATTCCAATAATAATCTTCTCTTTATGGTGATCTTAGCCTTGAGCTTTCTTCTTCTATTGGTGTGTATTTGACTGGTACCACATTTGTTGGTAATGGTGGTTGTTGCCCAAGTACAAGTCTTGGTTGCTCAACAAATCCAGATTCTCTTTGGTTCGCATATTCTCTCTCCTTAATGGGTTGTTTATTGTAAAAGCATTCTTCTCTGGTATGATTTGTCCATTTTCTTTCTAGTGTACAATATTTGAGTGTTTTCCTATCTTGCAAATGCTGTGGTTTTTGATATGGACATTGTTGTACCAAATGATTTTCTCCACAATTATAGCATTTTTTATTTGTTGCTACTGGTGTTTATCAAATTTGTTTTGGTACTGACTTCTAGGGCTTTAGCAATGGCTTGTGCCAATTCTTCTACTGGTGGGATTTTATCTTCATTTTTTCTAGGTTGATCAAATGCTAATAAGTCTTGTCCTCTGTTATCCTCCAAATCTATTGCCTCTTTCACACATGCTCCTAGGTCAGGGCATCTCCTATAATATACTAGGGTTCTTAATTGGGCACTTATCAATCCTTCTATGAATAGGGATACTTGTCTTGCCATGGATGGTACCTCCTCTCTGGGACATCTGTCATTATATTGCTTGAACCTCCTAGCTGCTTCTCTGACATTTTCACCTTTTTGCTGCTTAAAGCTATGTATCAAGGTAGTTGTACTACGTTTTATTCCAGTTTTTGAGAATTCCCCTATGAAGGATTCAATCTCTGGGTACATTTCCTTTCTCAAAGGAATAAACCAAGATAATGCAGGTCCTGTTAGGGTTAGACCAAATGCCTCAAATTGGACTTTGTAATCCTCTACTTCTTCTGCTCTAATTAATTGTCTAAATTCTACAGCATGAGCATGAGGATCAGAATATCCTTCATATTGATTCTTCATGCATTTGGCTACTTGATAGGGCCTAAGCATTCTTCCTTGGTTTTGCCACTGATGTCTTCTTCTCAATGGAAAATCATTAAGTCCTGCTTCTCTTTCAAAAGGTTTTGGGGAAGTATGTAGTCTCCTACCTTGTTGTTGTTCACTATTATTGTGAGTTTCATGTTGTCTTGGCAAGTTTGGTTGCCCTAGGTTTTGTTCCCAAGGTCTCTTGTCTGCACATTGCCCTAAGTCATTAGAATTTTTTGGGTCTTGTGAAAAGATGTATACACATCCCTGACTATCCTCATATCTACCATCCTTGAACTGTGCTACTGGTGTTATATTCAGGGGAACTTTTAAGTTTCTCAATCTAATGAGAAACTTATGCATTCCATCCTCATATACATAGGTTCCAAACCTATTTGTATACATATATTTGAGAATGTTTCTATAATCACCAGTTTCAGAGGATTCATTCGTTTCATTTAAATTTTCCATATTAATTTCTTGCTCAAAGTCTTTTTCTTGCAATTCTCCTATCACTGGCCCTACCTCCTTCCTTCCCAGCTCTTGCTTAGAATGTGTGTGCAATTTATTACCAGATCTAAGA
>CM035419.1:54439201-54441701 GCA_020310875.1 Ceratopteris richardii | reverse complement strand
GGCCTGCTTCAAGCCATACAAAGCTCTCTTGAGCTTACACACATGATCTGGATACCTTCCATCTCTGAATCCTTGAGGTTGCTCCATGAAAACATCATCTGAAATGTAACCATTCAAAAAAGCATTCTTCACATCTAATTGACATAATTTCCAACCTTTACATGCAGCAATAACTATGAGTGTCCTGATGGTTGTCATCTTTGCCACACGACTATAAGTCTCATCATAATCAATACCATATGTTTGAGCAAACCCTTTCACAACAAGTCTAGCTTTATACCTAGACACACTTCCATCTGCAAACCTCTTTGTCTTGTAGACCCACTTGCATCCAATGATCTTCTGGCTATTTGGTTTAGGAACCAATTCCCAAGTCTGATTCTCCATCAATGCATCATATTCTTCCTGCATAGATTTCTCCCAATTTTCCTTACCTTTTGCCTCTTCATATGTAGAAGGGTCTTCATCTGCCTTTATCATGTAAGCATAATCTTTGGTAGCCAAAAAAGAAGTGTCATAGCTATACCTTGTACGTTGCCACTTGTGTCTTGATGACCTTCTGAGTTCTCCACTCCTTGAGTTTTCTGGTTCATCACAGTCAGGATCAAATCTTGGCATTTGTTCAACTTCAACCTGCACTTCATTATTCTCCTCTTCATCAAATATCTGAACCTTTGATTTACCTTTCATTTGACTCACAATTTCTTCATCACTTGTATTAATATTGATTGTACCTGCATACCAAGTACCTTGCTCATCAAATGTAACATCTTTTGATACAAGAGATTGTTTTGTGGATGGACTCCACAACCTATATCCCATCTTCTTATCATCATAACCAATGAACACATACTTTTCAGCTTTAGGTTCCAATTTGTGCCTTAATTGTGATGGCACATATGCATATGCTAAACACCCAAATACTTTGCAATGGTCTAATGTAGGTCTTTTACCCCACCATGCCTCATATGGTGTCATACCCTGCAAAGCTTTACATGGTAACCTATTGACCAAATAAGTAGCTGTATTTACAGCCTCAACCCAAAAGTAATTTGGGCAATTCTTCTCCTTCATCATGGACCTTGCAAATTCAACAAGAGTTCTATTCCTCCTTTCTGCTACACCATTTTGTTGAGGAGAGTACCTGAAAGTAACCTCCCTTTTTATACTTGCATTCCACAAGTAATCACTAAACTCATTAGAGAAATACTCTCCCCCTCCATCTGACCTTAGTCTCTTCAATTTATGACCTGTAATTCTCTCTGCATACACATGATAATGTTTGAATGTATTGAACACCTCTGACTTATCTTAAATCACATAAAGAGTGATCCATCTGGTAGCATCATCAACATAAATCACATAATACCTTGAACCATTGATACTAAAATCCTTTGATGGTCCCCACACATCTGTGTGTACCAACTCAAGCTTCTCTGAATACATAAAACCATGCTTAGAATAAGATTTCTTATGGACCTTACCTAATTGACATGCCTCACATCTGTATGTCATATGTTGACCTGCAACATTAGGCAATCCAACCACTGAACCATTGTTAATCATGTCTTTGATACCTCTTTCATTGAAATGTCCAAGCCTCTTGTGCCAAAGATCTAACTCAGAGGTCTTATGCCTTCCATAAGTGAACAAGGCATGACCAACATTACCTTGGATCTTCAATGTGAACAATCTTCCTTCTTTCTTCCCTGAAACAATTTGTTTATACCCATTGCTAGGGTCTTCCACAAACACTCCTTCATTAGTGAACCTAACTTCATAACCCTTTTCAACAATTTGTCCTACACTTATCAGATTCTTAGGAATTGTAGGAACATACAAGACCTTACTCAAGAGGGTGCTACCATCCTTGGCCTTCACTGATCCAATTGACTTCACATTGTGCTTTGTATTGTCACCTATTTGAACAACATGATTAGATACCTTATTCTCCAAATCAGTCATCAATGCTATGTTACCACTCAGGTTATTGCTACACCCTGAGTCAATGTAGAAGACTCTTTGGTCTTCACTTTGCCTTTCACAAGTTGCATTCATTATCAATGTTGAATCCTCCTTTTGATATGAAGCATAATTGTAGTAGGTATTATTGTAATGTTGAATTTGGAATCCTCTACCTACATTTCCTCCAAAGTAACCCCTACTACCTCTACCTCTGAAATTACCTCTTTGATTTCTGCCACCTCTTCCTCTTGAATTAAAATTCTGATTATATCCACCATTATTCTGAGTATTATGCCAACAATCATTAACTAAGTGATTTATCTTACCACAAATCCAGCAAGCTTTGACTCCATCTTTATTATTCCTGCCTCTTCCTCTACCTTTGCCACCTCCTCTTCCTCTTAAGAAGTTGGCTTGACTAGTTGTGCCTTCATCTTCATTTGCTTATTGTTTCCCTTTGCTATTTTTCTTCTTATCCTTTGAGTACATTGCATGACCTGTACTCTTGTCACCTTCACCTTTGACATCCTGCTCA
>CM035419.1:54396701-54429201 GCA_020310875.1 Ceratopteris richardii | reverse complement strand
AGGACATACTCAGAAATTCAAATCTATGTACACATATGTACATTAGTTCACATATAGGTGACTCACACTTTTGATGAGTCATAAGTTTGTATATATTTGCCTATAAATGTTTTGAAAAAGTCGGGGCATGAGATATAGAGAATAGGAAGAGAGAAATCAGTTGTAGAAAGTGTCATTGGACACATGAAAGTTAGTTGAAGTCAGATCTTCAATGTAGTTGTAAATTTTCTGAGAAATCAAGAAAATCTTGCGCCCGATGTTTTGTTGTCTGCTACTTCTGTAGTTAATCTTTTGAGAAATCCTTCTGAACATATCTAAGTCCATAGTTAATCAATCTATGGCTAGAATTTGAGAGTCTAATTGTCATCAGGTTAAGAGAATTTTGCATAGGAACATTCATATGTGATGATGTTCTGAGAGTCGACAAAACTGGCGTAGATTTCATGTTCAGAGAAATGAACATTGCTCAGTGTATGATGTAAAGTTTTACACAAGTGAGGGCTTAAAATCTAAGTTGGAAGATAAGCCATCTATGGCTAAAAGATCTTGATCAAACGGGTTCGACATTGGGAGAACTATAGCTAAGAAGTTACAGGTGTCAAAGTCGCTACTGCAGAGAAGGTGTTCTACACATAGGTAAATTGTTTGTATGATTTCTCAGAGTATACTGAATCATTTGCAGAGATTTAAGTTGGAGAAGATGCGCAACCTTAAGGCGAAGCATTGTGCAAAGTTTTGTTAAAAACTTTACAGGATTGATTAGTCAATGAGTGATTAATCTCCAGCAGACTTTTCAGAGAAGTGATTTTTTCACAGTTAGTCAACTTCTTGGTAATGTGTTAGTGGATTTCCAAAATTATGTGGAGTCTAGAGTTATTCTTGGTCTAGAGGTGGTCTAATACCAAGGATAACTTGTTCTTTTGGAGATTAACACTCTCCATCAGTGGTATCAGAGCAGGTTGTGTCAAAATTAAGGAAAGGGAGACTCCGACTGCTGCAGACATACAAGTTCTACATTTTGAAGGTTCAGAAGGATAAAGTGTTGAAGAAAGATTGAAGGGAGACACGCAAAGATTATCAAAAGAATCAGAAGAAGCAAGGATGGGAGATAGTCTCCAAATTGAAAAGTTGGATAGAGAGAACTATCCAGCTTGGTCTATGAGAATGGAAGCTCATCTGATGAGCAAAGATTTGATAGCATACATTATAGGTGAAGAAGAGAAGCCTCAGTTCAGAGATCCTAGTGTTCCAACTAGGGAAGAATTGTCAGATCTAAAGAATTGGATGAAGAAGGATGCTCAAGCAAGGAGCATAATCTACATGGCAGTCAATGACTATTTGCTTCCTCACATTAGAGGACTTGAAAGTGCAAGTGACATTTGGACTGCTTTGGAAGAGCATTTCCAAAACACAACCAAATCAAGGAAAGCTTCACTATGGGCAGAATTTACTACTTTCAAAAAGAAGGCATCACAATCAATCTCTGATTATGTGACAAAGATGAAGGACATTGCAGATTCTCTAGGTGCAGTGGATGAAGATATTGAAGAAGATAAATTGGTAAGACAAATTCTCACAGGGCTAAGAGGAGATGAGAAGTGGAAGCCTTTTATTTTATCTACAGAACTTTCATTAGATCACTTTACTCCTGATTTGAATCAATTGTTAGGTCATATGCTAACTTTTGAGAATGATATCAAAGGAGATGTTGATAAGAGTGCAGGTCATGCAATGTACTCTAAAGACAAGAAGGAAGCTAACAAAGGAAAGCAACAATCAGGTGAAGAAGAAGGTACTTCAAACCAAGCAAATTTCATAAGAGGAAAAGGAAATGGCAGAAGTAGAGGAAGAGGCAGAAACAACAAAGATAATGCAAGAGCTTGTTGGATATGTGGTAAGACCAATCATCTATCTCATGATTGTTGGCATAATAATCAGAACAATGGTAATTATCAGAACTTTAATCAAAGAGCAAGAGGTGGTAGATTTCAGAGAGGAAACTTTAGAGGTAGAGGTGGTAGGAATTCTTTTGGAAGAGGTGGAGGAAGAAGCTTCCAAAATCAATCCTATAATAACACCTACTACAACTATGCATTAGATCAGAAGGAGGATTCGACTCTCATTATGAATGCAACATATGAAACCTCACATGAGGACATGAGAGTGTTCTACATTGATTCAAGATGTAGTAATCATTTAAGTGGAAATATTGCTTTGATGACTGATTTAGATCATAATGCAATTAACCATACAGTTCAGACAGGTGATAATACAAAGCATAAGGTAAAGTCAATTGGTTCAGTCAAAGCTAAAGATGGGAGCACTCTTTTGAGTAAGGTTCTTTATGTTCCCACAATTCCAAAGAATTTGATCAGTGTAGGTCAAATTGTGGAAAAAGGATATGAGGTAAGATTCACCAATGATGGAGTATATGTTGAAGACCCTAGTCAAGGGTATAAACAGGTTGTTACAGGAAAGAAAGAAGGAAGGCTTTTCACATTGAAGGTACAAGGAAATGTTGGACATGCTATGTTCACATATGGAGAGCAGAAGGTATCTGAATTGGATCTTTGGCATAAAAGACTTGGACACTTCAATGAAAGAGGTATCAAAGACATGATTAATAATGATTCAGTGCTTGGGTTGCCTAACATTGTAGGTCAACACATGACATACAGATGTGAGGCATGTCAATTAGGTAAGGCTCATAAGCAATCCTATTCTAAGCATGGGTTTATGTATTCAGAAAGACTTGAGTTGGTGCATAAAGATGTGTGGGGTCCTTCAAAGGACTTTAGTATAAATGGTTCAAGATATTATGTCATATATGTTGATGATGCTACCAAGTGGATCACAGTTTATGTGATTAAAGAAAAGTCAGAAGTGTTTAATACATTTAAACACTATCATGCATATGCAGAAAGGATTACAGATCAAAAATTGAAGAGACTAAGGTCAGATGGAGGGGGAGAGTATTTTTCAAATGAATTCAATGATTACTTGTGGAATGCAGGTATAAAGAGAGAAGTTACTTGTAGGTACTCTCCTCAACAAAATGGGGTAGCAGAAAGAAGAAATAGGACTCTTGTTGAGTTTGCAAGGTCCATGATGAAAGAGAAGAATTGCCCAAATTATTTGTGGGCAGAGGCTGTAAATACAGCTACTTATTTGGTCAATAGATTGCCTTGTAAAGCTTTGCAAGGTATGACACCATATGAAACTTGGTGGGGTAAGAAACCTACCTTGGATCATTGCAGAATATTTGGATGTTTGGCATATGCATATGTGCCATCTCAATTGAGGCATAAGTTGGAGCCTAAGGCAGAAAAGTATGTATTCATTGGTTATGATGATAAGCAAATGGGATACAGGTTGTGGAGTCCATCCACAAAGCAATTTCTTGTATCCAAGGATGTTACATTTGATGAACAAGGTACTTGGTATGCAGGTAAATATAATGTACATGCAGATGTTGAAGAAGTAGTGGATCAAAGGAAAGGTAAAGCAAAGATTCAATTACTTGATGAAAGTGAGAATAATGAAGTACAGGTTGAAGTTGAAGAGAGGCCAAGGTTTGATCCAGAATGTGATGAACCAGAGACTTCAAAAAGTGCAGAAGTTAGGAGGTCATCTAGGCACAAATGGCAACCTACAAGGTATAGCTATGACACCTCATTCTTGACTACTAAAGATTATGCTTATTTGGTAAAAGCAGATGAAGATCCATCTACATATGATGAAGCTAAAGGCAAGAGAAATTGGGAAGAAGCCATGCAAGAGGAGTATGATGCATTGATAGAGAATCAGACTTGGGATCTGGTTCCTAAACCTAATAGCCAGAAAATTATTGGATGTAAGTGGGTTTACAAAACAAAAAGATTTGCAGATGGAAGTGTGTCTAGGTACAAAGCTAGACTTGTTGTGAAAGGGTATGCACAGACATATGGAGTGGACTATGATGAGACTTATAGTCCTGTGGCAAAAATGACAACCATCAGAACTCTCATAGCAATTGCTGCTTGCAAAGGTTGGAAGCTATCTCAATTAGATGTTAAAAATGCTTTTTTGAATGGTTACATTTCAGATGAAGTTTACATGGAGCAACCAGATGGATTCAAAGATCAAGTGAACCCAAATTATGTGTGTAAGCTCAAGAGAGCATTGTATGGGTTAAAGCAGGCCCCAAGGGCATGGAATTATAGGCTTGTAAAGTTCTTGAATGATCTTGGATTTCAAGCATCAAAGGCAGATAGTAGCTTGCTAGTCAAAGCAAGTGAAGATGGATTTATTTATGTTTGTATTTATGTTGATGACATAATACTTACAGGAACAGATGATAAAGGAATACAAATGATCAAGAAGCAGATGGAGAAAGAGTTCAAAATCAGTGATTTGGGGAACTTGTCATTCTTCTTGGGAATGGAGATTTTATATACTCAACATGGAGTATATGTGAACCAAGAAAGGTATCTTAAAAATTTGCTAACCAAATTTAAAATGGAAGATTGCAAGGTTGCACCTACACCATTGGAAGTGAACCATAAATTGTCTAGATTTGGAGGAGAAGAATTCAGAGACATGAAGCTATATCAAAGTTTGGTTGGTAGCTTGATTTATGCTACATTAACAAGGCCTGATTTGTCATATGCAGTTGGTGTGCTTTCACAATTTATGCATTGTCCTAGAAAGGAACATTGGATTGCAGGACAAAGAGTACTTAGGTACATCAAGGGTACACTCAGAGAAGGGTTGTACTATGGATTTACTTCTGATACAAGAGTGAAGATATATAGTGATGCAGATTGGGCAGGTAATGTGGATGATAGAAGATCAACACATGGATATTTGTGCTATGTAGGAGACAAATTGATTTCATGGTGTTCTAAGAAGCAACATACAGTTGCTTTGTCATCGACAGAAGCAGAATACAAAGGTATGGTGGAAGCTGCAAAGGAGGTAATTTGGCTAAAGACACTTATGAAGGTTTTTGATGTGATTCAAAGTACTCCTATTGTTTGTGGAGACAATATGAGTTCTTTATACTTGGCAGCTAATCTTGTATTTCATGCTAGAACTAAGCATATTGAAATACAGTATCATTTTCTAAGAGAGAAGGTCATTGATAAGGAAATTGAAGTTATGCATACTCCTACAAAAGATCAACTTGCAGATATGATGACAAAAAGTCTAGATGGACCAAAGCTACAGAGATTCAAGGATATGGCAGGAATTAAGAAGATAGAGAAGAACCTCAATTAATGATTGAGGGGGAGCTGTTGGTGCATGACAATCATCAATTGAAGGTTTATGAAGAAATGAAGTCAAGGAATTGAGAAGAGAACAAATTCAGAAGCTTGGAGGAAGGACATACTCAGAAATTCAAATCTATGTACACATATGTACATTAGTTCACATATAGGTGACTCACACTTTTGATGAGTCATAAGTTTGTATATATTTGCCTATAAATGTTTTGAAAAAGTCGGGGCATGAGATATAGAGAATAGGAAGAGAGAAATCAGTTGTAGAAAGTGTCATTGGACACATGAAAGTTAGTTGAAGTCAGATCTTCAATGTAGTTGTAAATTTTCTGAGAAATCAAGAAAATCTTGCGCCCGATGTTTTGCTGTCTGCTACTTCTGTAGTTAATCTTTTGAGAAATCCTTCTGAACATATCTAAGTCCATAGTTAATCAATCTATGGCTAGAATTTGAGAGTCTAATTGTCATCAGGTTAAGAGAATTTTGCATAGGAACATTCATATGTGATGATGTTCTGAGAGTCGACAAAACTGGCGCAGATTTCATGTTCAGAGAAATGAACATTGCTCAGTGTATGATGTAAAGTTTTACACAAGTGAGGGCTTAAAATCTAAGTTGGAAGATAAGCCATCTATGGCTAAAAGATCTTGATCAAACGGGTTCGACGTTGGGAGAACTATAGCTAAGAAGTTACAGGTGTCAAAGTCGCTACTGCAGAGAAGGTGTTCTACACATAGGTAAATTGTTTGTACGATTTCTCAGAGTATACTGAATCATTTGCAGAGATTTAAGTTGGAGAAGATGCGCAACCTTAAGGCGAAGCATTGTGAAAAGTTTTGTTAAAAACTTTACAGGATTGATTAGTCAATGAGTGATTAATCTGCAGCAGACTTTTCAGAGAAGTGATTTTTTCACAGTTAGTCAACTTCTTGGTAATGTGTTAGTGGATTTCCAAAATTATGTGGAGTCTAGAGTTATTCTTGGTCTAGAGGTGGTCTAATACCAAGGATAACTTGTTCTTTTGGAGATTAACACTCTCCATCAATTTGGGCTCACCAATGCACCTGCAACATTCCAAAGGCTCATGTGTCATGTCTTCAAAGAGTTCTTGCGAAAGAGCTTGGAAGTATATGTGGATGACTTATGTGCTCATTCCCAAGAAAGAAGATATCACATCCCTAAGCTCAGATAGATCTTCAACAAGTGTAGAGAATATCGAGTTTGTTTGAACCCACAAAAGTGTGTATTCATGGTACGATGTGGGAGCGATTTCTGACGACTGGCGGATCAATTCAGTCGTCTCGCAAACGGCACATGCAGGGTGACTATGCAGAACAAGTATAACTTTTCCTAAGGTCCGTAGGGTAAAGTGTTCCTATATCTTTCTATAGCGTCAAAATAAGATGGTGAGATAAGTTTTTCACTAACTACTTGATCTTTAATGCATTCAGTTTCGTTTGAATCTTCTTGAATATTATCGTCGTTTCTATCTACAGTTGGTGGCAATAGTTCTTCACTATTCTCAATGCTAGGTGGAACAATGGAAAGTAAATGTAAAGTTCTATTAGGATCATGCAAAGTTTCTTTAACTATCTTATTTTTAACTAACTCTTCAACTTCCTCAACTGGTTTAGGAAATAATATTCAAATGTAGCTGGAGGTAGAAAGGAACTACTTGAAGAAGCCTCTTTAGACATAAGATGAAAATGACACTAGATTAATGATCAAATTCCTATACACATTTATAAGATAATGTCATAAAATGATAACCTATCCAAGCTTAATGAATAACCTATACAAGCTATTAAATAGTTTAAACTAAGAAATTTTTTTCGCTGCAAATCTTCAGTTCATCAACAGGGTTTAAATTCTTCAGAAAATCACATCTGAAAATCACATGAATCTCCTGTTCGCCAATAGCTCTCTGAAAAAAATCACATGAGAGAAATTAGTATGCATTTATAAAATAATTACACTCATTTAAAACTTAATCAGATTTAGTTAATTCATTTATTTAAACATACATATTACAATAAAATAATACATTCATATAGTTACTTTAGCATACATCAATCATTCATATAAGTACATTGTTTCATTTACTTATATATATTTAAACATATTATATAAGCTAACATGCAGTACATGCATATACATACACTTAACATAAATGACACACATACCACACATAATCATACATTCACAAACACACATGCAAAACATACATGCATTACCATAACTTTCATGCAAACATGCACATGCATAAATGACCATGCGTACATATATATGCACTAACATGCAACAAGCAATCATACACATGCACTAATAGCCATGCATAAGCATACATGCACATGCATAAATGCACATGCACTAGCAACCATGCATAAACATGCATGTACTATCATGCAACAAGCAAACATGCATGACATGCATACATTCATGCAAATACTATCAACATGCATGCACACATGATATACGCATAACATCTAAAGTACATACATTAATTGACATGCATGAACTAACATGGATAATTTTCTAACATTCACTAGCTAAATATACATTTATATGCAAAACCATATTTATGCACTTAACATACTTCTAACATTCATAAACATACCTATCATTTACATGCATATCCTAATATCTAACATGCACTTTCTTAACTAACATGCATTAACATTCCTAACTTCTAACATCTAGCATGCATTGCTTAAGATTTAACATGTATTACCATTTACTAACATGCATCAACATTAACTAACATACCTAACATGCACTAACATACTTATCATGTACTAACATACTTATCATGCACTAATGTACACTAAAACTTACATACTTATCATGCACTAACATACACTAAAACTTATATGGGCTTAATCACTAACATTTAACAATCATGCCTAACATGCACTTACATGTACTAACAACCTAACATAAGTTCATGTACTAACAACTAACATGCACTAAAACTAACATAGGATTCATGTGCTAACATGGGTGCAATCAATGACTAAACATGCTATCATAATATATGGGTATAAGAACTTATTTCTAACAATAACTAACATGGGTATATGCACTTACTAAATGCATTTCTAATAGGTTTCTATTATGCTAAAGGTTGAAGAAGCTTGGACTAAGGGTAAGGAAGGGAAAGGAAAGGATAAGCTAAGAATAGAATAGGGTAATTATATGGATAAAGAGAAGTTGGGAAAAAATAAAGAATTCTTTGGAAGAAATCAAGGCTAAATGGATCCACCTTTTTGCTAACCTGTAATCATATATAAAAAAAACATTAGGATAATCAAATCATACATTAAGCAATCAATCTAATTAATTAAACACACACATATACATAAATAATACATAAACGTATATACTTATACATATATTAACACATAAACATATATTAAAACATATATATATATATATATATATATATATATATTCATATAAAAAACATTCATTCACACACATACAGAAATACCTATATTAAAACAAATACATACATTCTTATATAAATATTCATGCATACACATACTTAAATACATATAATTTCTCATACATAAATACATATTCTTTTTCATAATTAAATATTAAAGTCATAAAAAATTATTAAATACTGTTTATATTAATATATAAAATAACCATATATTAAGTAAACATAAAGTATTTAAATTAAAAAAACATAATATAAAAAATAAAATAAAATATAATATAGTTCTCTCTCTCTTTCTCTCTCTCTCTCTCTCTCTCTCTCTCTCTCTCTCTCTCTCTCTCTCTCTCTGTGCTGCACGCACAGTCACGCTGTCCGCCAGCTGCAGGGAGGGGAAGAGAGGGAAGAATAAAATAAATAAAAACAATATTATAAAAATAAAATAAATAAATAATAAAAAAGAAAAAACTAACTCTCCATTCTCTCTCTCTCTCTCTCTCTCTCTCTCTCTCTCTCTCTCTCTCTCTCTCTCTCTCTCTCTCTCTCTCTCTCTCTCTCTCTCTCTCTCTCTCTCTCTCTGTGCTGCGCGTGCAGCGCTGCTGCGCCGCCGGTAGAGAAAGGGAGGGAGAGGGAGAAAAGAAGAGACATACAGGCATTAAAGAGAGGGGATAAAGGGGAAGAAAAAAGAAAATTTGGAAGAGAAAAGAAAAACAAAGAAAAGAAGAAGAAAATAGACAGAACAAAATCCAGCGCCTCCTTATATTTCTCTGCGTCGACCAAATACCAAGGAAAAAAATTTTCCCTTAATTAATTGAAGGATAAGAGATGGCCTTCTCTCCCCTCCTGTCAGAGGACTGTCATAGAAATGAGTGCAAATATGACTATAGTGTAGAGAAAAATTAATTACCTGAAAAAAATCACATGAACTTGTGAGCACGTACTCCCCTCTTTATTTGAATTATTCTTCTATTTGAATTATTTTTCTAAGGTTCCATATGATATATTTAACCTATTTAATAATTCATTTATAGACTACAACCCACTTATTTAATCATTTAACCTGAGGTTTTCCCTACAACTAACTTTAAACCACATCAATTAACTCCAACTAACCCATAAACCTATTTTCTAACCTTCCATAACCCTCTAGGATGAATATTAAACCCTTAAAATTTAACTAGAATGTTGGTGCAGATCAATCACCAATTGAAGATTTGAAGGACAAAGGATGGAGATGAGATCAAGTTTTGAAGCAAAGAAGATGGATACATTCACAGAGTAAAAGACATGTACACATATGTACATTAGTTAAGACATAGGTTACTTATACTTATGCTTTGATATAAGTCTGTACATAATTGCCTATAAATACTTTCGAAAATGTCGGGGCAAAGAGAGAAGACAAGGAGAGACAATAGGAGATCATGAGATTAGTGTATTGAGTAGTAGAAAATGTCATTAGACATGTGTGAAGTGAGTTGAACTCTCCATCCTCACTCAGTTGTCAATTTCTGAGAAATAGAAGGAAAAATTGCGCCCGATGTTTCTGTGTTTTCTCCCTGTGTGATAGATCTTTTGTGAATTCCTTTTGGAGATATCTAAGTCCAAAGTTAATCAATCTATGGCTAGAATTTGAGAGTCTAATTGTGATCAGGCTAAGAGAATTGTGTGTAGGAACATTTACATGTGAGAAAGTACTCACTGGTTCCTGAAACAGGCGCAAATTTCGATCTTAATGATTTGATCATTTCTCACTCCACAGTTTAAAGTTTTGTGCAAGTAAGCACTTAATCTTTAAGTTGGAAGGTAAGCTACTCATGGCTAAAAGCATTTGCTTAAATGGGTTTTATACTGAGAGAATTAAAGTTAAGAAGTTAGGGGTGTCCAAATCAACTTCTCAGAAGTGCAGATTTAGACATAGCTGACTTATTAAGTAGATTTCTCAAGATCTACTGAACTTTTTGAAGTAATTTGAATTGGAGAAGGTGCGCAATCTTGTGCAAAGTTTCATTAAAAACTTTACACATTTACTCAGTCAATGAGCAAGATCTATGCAGCAGACTTTCTGAGGAAATTCCTTCTTCACAGTTTAGTCAAGAAATTGATATTTGGTCATTGATAGCTTAAATTGGTGAAGGTTTTGACTTACTCTTGATATAGAGGTGTTCTAAATTCAAGATTAGGTTGTTCTTTTGGAGATTAACACTCTCCATCAGTGGTATCAGAGCAGGAAACATCAAAATCAAGGAAAGGAGGATCCCGACTGCTGCAGATTCAAGAAATTCAACAACTGAAGAACTAAAAGGTGAAAGCTTAAAGGCAAAGCTTGAGGAGGAGACTATACGACATCAAGAAAGACAAAAGGACTCTAATTTGAAGTAAAGGTACATATATTATTCATAAAGCTTGAAGATTTCAATACACAGGTGGACACAAGATGGGAGATTCTCTACAGATAGAGAAATTGGATAGGGAAAACTATCCTGCATGGTCAATGAGGATGGAAGCTCATCTTATGAGCAAAGATTTAATAGCTTACATCACAGGAGAAGAAGAGAAGCCACAGTTCAGAGATCCTAGTGTTCCAACTAGGGAAGAGTTAGCAGATTTGAAAAATTGGATGAAGAAAGATGCTCAAGCTAGGAGCATTATATATATGGCAGTCAATGATTACTTGTTACCTCATATTCGAGGTCTTGAAAGTGCAACTGATATTTGGAATGCTTTGGAGGAGCATTTCGAGAATACTACTAAGTCAAGGAAGGCATCCTTATGGGCAGAAGTTACCACCTTTAAGAAGAAGGCTTCTCAATCCATTTCAGACTATGTGACAAGAATGAAAGATATTGCAGATGCTTTAGGAGCTGTTGATGAAGACATTGAGGAGGATAAATTGGTAAGGCAAATCCTTACAGGTTTGAGAGGTGATGACAAATGGAAGCCATTCATTTTGTCTACAGAATTATCACTTGATCATTTCACTCCTGATTTAAATCAGTTGCTAGGTCATATGCTAACATTTGAGCAGGATGTTAAAGGAGATGGTGACAAAAGTACAGGTCATGCAATGTACTCAAAGGACAAGAAGAAAGCTAACAAAGGAAAGCAACAAGCAGGTGAAGATGAAGGTACAACTAGTCAAGCCAACTTCCTAAGAGGTAGGGGAGGTGGCAAAGGTAGAGGAAGAGGCAGAAACAACAAAGATGGAGGCAAAGCTTGTTGGATTTGTGGTAAGACAAATCATTTAGCTAATGATTGTTGGCATAATAATCAGAGTAATGGTGGATATAATCAGAACTATAATACAAGAGGAAGAAGTGGCAAAAATCAAAGAGGTAATTTCAGAGGCAGAGGTAGTAGGGGTTACTTTGGAAGAAATGCAGGTAGAGGTTTCCAAAGTCAACAATATAACAACACCTACTACAATTATGCTTCAGATCAAAAGGAAGATTCAACATTGATAATGAATGCAACTTGTGAAAGGCAGAATGAAGATCAAAGAGTCTTCTACATTGATTCAGGGTGTAGCAATCACCTGAGTGGTAATATAGCCTTGATGACTGATTTGGAGAATAAGGTATCTAATCATGTTGTTCAAACAGGTGACAATACAAAGCACAATGTGAAGTCAATTGGAGCAGTGAAGGCCAAGGATGGTAGCACCTTATTGAATAAGGTCTTGTATGTTCCTACAATTCCTAAGAATTTGATAAGTGTAGGACAAAGTGTGGAAAAAGGTTATGAAGTAAGGTTCACTAATGAAGGAGTGTTTGTGGAAGACCATAGCAATGGGTATAAACAAATTGTTTCAGGGAAGAAAGAAGGAAGATTGTTCACATTGAAGATTCAAGGTAATATTGGTCATGCCATGTTCACATATGGAGGACATAAGATCTCTGAGTTAGATCTTTGGCACAAGAGGCTTGGACATTTCAATGAAAGAGGTATTAAAGACATGATTAACAATGGTTCAGTGCTTGGTTTGCCTAATGTTGCAGGTCAACATATGACATACAGATGTGAGGCATGTCAATTAGGTAAGGCTCATAAGCTTTCCTACTCCAAGCATGGTTTTATGAACTCAGAGAAGCTTGAGTTGATACATACAGATGTGTGGGGACCATCAAAGGATTTCAGTATAAATGGGTCAAGATATTATGTGATTTATGTTGATGATGCTACTAGATGGATCACTATTTATGTGATCAAAGATAAGTCAGAAGTGTTTAATACATTTAAACACTATCATGCATATGCAGAAAGAATTACAGGACATAAGTTGAAAAGACTAAGGTCAGATGGAGGGGGAGAGTATTTCTCTAATGAATTCAGTAATTACTTGTGGGATGCAGGTATAAAAGGGGAAGTTACTTGCAGGTACTCTCCTCAACAAAATGGTGTAGCAGAAAGGAGAAATAGAACTCTTGTTGAGTTTGCAAGGTCCATGATGAAGGAGAAAAATTGCCCTAATTATTTGTGGGCTGAGGCTGTAAATACAGCTACTTATTTGGTCAATAGGTTACCATGTAAAGCTTTGCAGGGAATGACACCTTATGAGGCATGGTGGGGTAAGAGACCTACACTAGACCATTGCAAAGTATTTGGATGTTTGGCCTATGCATATGTGCCATCACAATTAAGGCACAAATTGGAACCTAAAGCTGAAAAATATGTGTTTATTAGTTATGATGATAAGCAGATGGGATACAGGTTGTGGAATCCATCCACAAAACATTTTCTTGTATTAAAAGATGTTACATTTGATGAGCAAGGTACTTGGTATGCAGGTACTATCAATATTAATACAGATGATGAAGAGGTTGTGAGCCAAAGGAAAGGTAAGTCAAAGGTTCAAATAATTGATGAAGAAAAGAATAATGAAGTGCAGGTTGAAGTGGAAGAAACACCTAGTTTTGATCCTGAATATGAAGAACCAGAAACCTCAAGAAGTGGAGAACTTAGGAGGTCTACAAGGAACAAATGGCAACCTACAAGGTATAGCTATGATACTTCATTTCTGGCTACCAAAGATTATGCTTACATGATTAAAACAGATGAAGACCCTTCTACATATGAAGAGGCAAAAGGTAAAGAAAATTGGGAGAAAGCTATGCAGGAAGAATATGATACAATTATTGGAGAATCAAACATGGGATTTGGTTCCAAAACCAAATAGCCAGAAGATCATTGGATGTAAGTGGGTTTATAAGACAAAAAGATTTGCAGATGGAAGTGCGTCTAGGTACAAAGCTAGACTTGTTGTCAAAGGGTTTGCTCAGACATACGGTGTTGACTATGATGAGACTTATAGTCCTGTGGCAAAGATGACAACCATCAAGACACTTATAGCAATTGTTGCATGTAAAGGTTGGAAATTGTGTCAATTAGATGTGAAAAATGCTTTTTTGAATGGTTATATTTCAGATGATGTATTCATGGAGCAACCTCAAGGGTTCAGAGATAAAAGGTATCCAGATCATGTGTGCAAGCTTAAGAGAGCTTTGTATGGCTTGAAGCAGGCCCCAAGGGCATGGAATTATAGACTTGTAAAGTTCTTGAAAGAACTTGGATTTCAGGTGTCTAAAGCAGATAGTAGCTTGCTTGTCAAAGCAAGTGATAATGGTTTCATATACATGTGCATATATAATCCTTACAGGTACAGATGAGGAAGGAATACAAAGACTAAAGAAGAAAATGGAAAAGGAGTTCAAAATAAGTGACTTGGGAGACTTGTCATACTTCTTGGGCATGGAGATTACATATACTCAACATGGAGTATTTGTGACCCAAGAAAGGTATTTGAAGAACTTGTTAATCAAGTTTAAAATGGATGATTGCAGGGTAGCACCTACACCAATGGAGGTGAATCACAAATTGAGTAAATTTGGAGGTGAAGAATTCAAGGACATGAGACAATATCAGAGTTTGGTTGGTAGTCTTATCTATGCTACTTTAACTAGACCTGATTTATCATATGCAGTAGGGGTTTTGTCTCAATTCATGAATTGTCCTAGGAAAGAGCATTGGATTGCAGGTCAAAGAGTGTTGAGGTACATTAAGGGTACACTCAAAGAAGGTTTGTATTATGGGTTTACATCAGATACAAACATCAAGATCTATAGTGATGCAGATTGGGCAGGTAATCCAGATGATAGAAGATCAACTTATGGATACATGTGTTATGTGGGAGATAAGTTAATCTCCTGGTGCTCAAAGAAGCAACATACAGTTGCTTTGTCATCTACAGAAGCAGAGTACAAAGGCATGGTTGAAGCTGCAAAAGAAGTGATATGGCTTAAAACTCTAATGAAGAGTTTTGACACTATACAGAACATACCTATCATTTATGGTGATAACATGAGTTCATTATATCTAGCTGCTAATCCTGTTTTTCATGCCAGGACTAAACACATTGAGATACAGTATCACTTTCTAAGAGAGAAGGTGATGGATAAGGAGATTGAAGTCATACATACTTCAACAAAAGGTCAGATAGCTGATATGCTTACAAAGAGCTTGGATGGACCAAAGCTACAGAAATTTAAAGACATGGCAGGTATAAAGAAGATAAGAGAAACCTCAATTGATGATTGAGGGGGAGCTGTTGGTGCAGATGAATCACCAATTGAAGATTTGAAGGACAAAGGATGGAGATGAGATCAAGTTTTGAAGCAAAGAAGATGGATACATTCACAGAGTAAAAGACATGTACACATATGTACATTAGTTAAGACATAGGTTACTTATACTTATGCTTTGATATAAGTCTGTACATAATTGCCTATAAATACTTTTGAAAATGTCGGGGCAAAGAGAGAAGACAAGGAGAGACAATAGGAGATCATGAGATTAGTGTATTGAGTAGTAGAAAATGTCATTAGACATGTGTGAAGTGAGTTGAACTCTCCATCCTCACTCAGTTGTAAATTTCTGAGAAATAGATTGAAAAATTACGCCCGATGTTTCTGTGTTTTCTCCTTGTGTGATAGATCTTTTGTGAATTCCTTTTGGAGATATCTAAGTCCATAGTTAATCAATCTATGGCTAGAATTTGAGAGTCTAATTGTGATCAGGCTAAGAGAATTGTGTGTAGGAACATTTACATGTGAGAAAGTACTCACTAGTTCCTGAAACAGGCGCAAATTTTGATCTTAATGATTTGATCATTTCTCACTCCACAATTTAAAGTTTTGTGGAAGTAAGCACTTAATCTTTAAGTTGGAAGGTAAGCTACTCGTGGCTAGAAGCATTTGCTTAAACGGGTTTTATACTGAGAGAATTAAAGTTAAGAAGTTAGGGGTGTCCAAATCAACTTCTCAGAAGTGCAGATTTAGACATAGCTGACTTGTTAAGTAGATTTCTCAAGATCTACTGAATGTTTTGAAGTAATTCGACTTGGATAAGGTGCGCAATCTTTAGGCGACACCTTGTGCAAAGTTTCATAAAAAACTTTACACATTTACTCAGTCAATGAGCAAGATCTATGCAGCAGACTTTCTGAGGAAATTCCTTCTTCATAGTTTAGTCAAGAAATTGATATTTGGTCATTGGTAGCTTAAATTGGTGAAGGTTTTGACTTACTCTTGATATAGAGGTGTTCTAAATTCAAGAGTAGGTTGTTCTTTTGGAGATTAACACTCTCCATCATAGACCCTATAATTCATGTTCAAAACATACATTTAACCCTTAATTACCCTTGTAATTTAGTTAAAACCCTTTAAAACATGATCAGAACCTATAGTTGACCCTTAATTACCCTTAAATTTAGTTTCAAAACATAGAAAACCCCTTAACTAACCCTTGACTTTTCATCTATACCCTTAATAAATACTTCCCATCCTGATAATATTCAACAAACTTCTTTTCCTGCAGAAATTAAAATCAAACATTTGTCAAAAATTTCATAATTTAACCAAACTTATATCAATCAAATAATCTTTTAATTTTTGAAATATTTTAAGAGTAATAAATTCTCTCCGACAGCAACAAGGTAAAATCTTAGGTCATATTGTTTCCAAGAATGGAATATCAACAGACGAGGATAAAGTAAGAGCCATAGCAGAGTTGCCAAGGCCAAGGAATGTTAAAGAGGTACAAGCCTTTATGGGCCATTGTGGATATTACCGTAGGTTTATCCACATGTACGCGATCATAGCTAGACCCCTTTATGCCTTGTTGTCTAATTTTGAGTGGAACGACGAATGCGAGAATTCTTTCAACGAACTGAAGAAACGTTTGTGCACAGCACCAATACTGACCACTCTTGATTGGAATAAACCATTCCATGTCCATGTAGATGCATCCAATCAAACCATAGGATGTGTGCTAGCACAACCCATAGGAGAAGGAAACTTAGATTTGCCCATAGCATATGCTAGTAGATAGCTCACCGCAGCTGAATGAAACTATACCACAGCTGAGCGAGAGGGCTTAGGCATGGTATATGCTATGAAGAAGTTTAGACACTACTTACTGGCCAACAAGTTCAAGTTTTTCACTGAACATCAAGCTTTGTTATATTTGGTCAATAAACCCTGCAATACTAGGCACTTAGTAAGATGGTTCCTCTTACTAATGGAATATGACTTTGAAGTTGTTGTCAGGAAAGGTAGAACCCACCTTCGGGTAGATCACCTTTCTTGCATCACTTCAGGAGAGTCACCACAAGGAGTATCTGATGAACTACCGGATGCTTATCTGTTCAATTTGGAAGTTGTTCCTAAATGGGCAAATAAGTTGGTACCGATCCTCACCTTCGGACCCGCAAATAAGAATGTGAAAACCTCGCAAGAAAAAATTGTAAAATCACAAAAACATATTGGTAGGAAGCATGTACAAACAAGATACTGAGGGGGTATTAGCTTGTTGTGTTGAGGACGATGAACATAGTAGTTGGTTGCAACAAGCCCATGAAGGATTGCTAGGAAATCACTATTCTAAACAATGAACATTGCAGAATATAAAACGTTTAGGAGTGTATTGGCCTAGCATGGACAAAGAAATACATGAGTGGATTAAGAATTGCCCAGTGTGCAGAGAGAGACCCCCAGTGGAGCATGCCACCCTTTATCAAGTGTCATTAATTCCTAATTGGAGTCCCTGTTTCAGGAACCAGTGAGTACTTTCTCACATGTAAATGTTCCTACACACAATTCTCTTAGCCTAATCACAATTAGACTCTCAAACTCTAGCCATAGATTGGTTAACTATGGACTTAGATATCTCCAAAAGGAATTCACAAAAGATCTATCACACAGGGAGAAAACACATAAACATCGGGCGCAATTTTTCCTTCTATTTCTCATAAATTTACAACTGAGTGAGGATAGAGAGTTCAACTCACTTCACACATGTCTAATGACATTTTCTACTACTCAATACACTAATCTCATGATCTCCTATTGTCTCTCCTTGTCTTCTCACCTTGCCCCGACATTTTCAAAAGTATTTATAGGCAATTATGTACAGACTTATATCAAAGCATAAGTATATGTAACCTATGTCTTAACTAATGTACATATGTGTACATGTCCTTCACTCTGTGAATGTATCCATGTTCTTTGCTTCAAAACTTGATCTCATCTCCATCCTTTGTCCTTCAAATCTTCAATTGGTGATTGGTCTGCACCAACAGCTCCCCCTCAATCATCAATTGAGGTTTCTCTTATCTTCTTTATACCTGCCATGTCTTTAAATTTCTGTAGCTTTGGTCCATCCAAGCTCTTTGTAAGCATATCAGCTATCTGATCTTTTGTTGAAGTATGTATGACTTCAATCTCCTTATCCATCACCTTCTCCCTTAGAAAGTGATACTGTATCTCAATGTGTTTAGTCCTGGCATGAAAAACAGGATTAGCAGCTAGATATAATGAACTCATGTTATCACCATAAATGATAGGTATGTTCTGTATAGTATCAAAACTCTTCATTAGAGTTTTGTAGCCATATCACTTCTTTTGCAGCTTCAACCATGCCTTTGTACTCTGCTTCTGTAGATGACAAAGCAACTGTATGTTGCTTCTTTGAGCACCAGGAGATTAACTTATCTCCCACATAACACATGTATCCATAAGTTGATCTTCTATCATCTGGATTACCTGCCCAATCTGCATCACTATAGATCTTGATGTTTGTATCTGATGTAAACCCATAATACAAACCTTCTTTGAGTGTACCCTTAATGTACCTCAACACTCTTTGACCTGCAATCCAATGCTCTTTCCTAGGACAATGCATGAATTGAGACAAAACCCCTACTGCATATGATAAATCAGGTCTAGTTAAAGTAGCATAGATAAGACTACCAACCAAACTCTGATATTGTCTCATGTCCTTGAATTCTTCACCTCCAAATTTACTCAATTTGTGATTCACCTCCATTGGTGTAGGTGCTACCCTGCAATCATCCATTTTAAACTTGATTAACAAGTTCTTCAAATACCTTTCTTGGGTCACAAATACTCCATGTTGAGTATATGTAATCTCCATGCCCAAGAAGTATGACAAGTCTCCCAAGTCACTTATTTTGAACTCCTTTTCCATTTTCTTCTTTAGTCTTTGTATTCCTTCCTCATCTGTACCTGTAAGGATTATATCATCAACATATATGCACATGTATATGAAACCATTATCACTTGCTTTGACAAGCAAGCTACTATCTGCTTTAGACACCTGAAATCCAAGTTCTTTCAAGAACTTTACAAGTCTATAATTCCATGCCCTTGGGGCCTGCTTCAAGCCATATAAAGCTCTCTTAAGCTTGCACACATGATCTGGATACCTTTTATCTCTGAACCCTTGAGGTTGCTCCATGAATACATCATCTGAAATATAACCATTCAAAAAAGCATTTTTCACATCTAATTGACACAATTTCCAACCTTTACATGCAGCAATTGCTATAAGTGTCCTGATGGTTGTCATCTTTGCCACAGGACTATAAGTCTCATCATAGTCAACACCATATGTCTGAGCAAACCCTTTGACAACAAGTCTAGCTTTGTACCTAGACACACTTCCATCTGCAAATCTTTTTGTCTTATAAACCCACTTACATCCAATGATCTTTTGGCTATTTGGTTTTGGAACCAAATCCCATGTTTGATTCTCCAATAATGCATCATATTCTTCCTGCATAGCTTTCTCCCAATTTTCTTTACCTTTTGCCTCTTCATATGTAGAAGGGTCTTCATCTGTTTTAATCATGTAAGCATAATCTTTGGTAGCCAGAAATGAAGTATCATAGCTATACCTTGTAGGTTGCCATTTGTTCCTTGTAGACCTCCTAAGTTCTCCACTTCTTGAGGTTTCTGGTTCTTCATATTCAGGATCAAACCTAGGTGTTTCTTCCACTTCAACCTGCACTTCATTATTCTCTTCTTCATCAATTATTTGAACCTTTGACTTACCTTTCCTTTGGCTCACAACCTCTTCATCATTTGTATTAATATTGATAGTACCTGCATACCAAGTACCTTGCTCATCAAATGTAACATCTTTTGATACAAGAAAATGTTTTGTGGATGGATTCCACAACCTGTATCCCATCTGCTTATCATCATAACCAATAAACACATATTTTTCAGCTTTAGGTTCCAATTTGTGCCTTAATTGTGATGGCACATATGCATAGGCCAAACATCCAAATACTTTGCAATGGTCTAGTGTAGGTCTCTTACCCCACCATGCCTCATAAGGTGTCATTCCCTGCAAAGCTTTACATGGTAACCTATTGACCAAATAAGTAGCTGTATTTACAGCCTCAGCCCACAAATAATTAGGGCAATTTTTCTCTTTCATCATGGACCTTGCAAACTCAACAAGAGTTCTATTTCTCCTTTCTGCTACACCATTTTGTTGAGGAGAGTACCTGCAAGTAACTTCCCTTTTTATACCTGCATCCCACAAGTAATTACTGAATTCATTAGAGAAATACTCTCCCCCTCCATCTGACCTTAGTCTTTTCAACTTATGTCCTGTAATTCTTTCTGCATATGCATGATAGTGTTTAAATGTATTAAACACTTCTGACTTATCTTTGATCACATAAATAGTGATCCATCTAGTAGCATCATCAACATAAATCACATAATATCTTGACCCATTTATACTGAAATCCTTTGATGGTCCCCACACATCTGTATGTATCAACTCAAGCTTATCTGAGGACATAAAACCATGCTTGGAGTAGGAAAGCTTATGAGCCTTACCTAATTGACATGCCTCACATCTGTATGTCATATGTTGACCTACAACATTAGGCAAACCAAGCACTGAACCATTGTTAATCATGTCTTTAATACCTCTTTCATTGAAATGTCCAGGCCTCTTGTGCCAAAGATCTAACTCAGAAATCTTATGTCCTCCATATGTGAACATGGCATGACCAATATTACCTTGAATCTTCAATGTGAACAATCTTCCTTCTTTCTTCCTTGAAACAATTTGTTTATACCCATTGCTAGGGTCTTCCACAAACACTCCTTCATTAGTGAACCTTACTTCATAACCTTTTTCCACAATTTGTCCTACACTTATCAAATTCTTAGGAATTGTAGGAACATACAAGACCTTACTCAATAAGGTGCTACCATCCTTGGCCTTCACTGATCCAATTGACTTCACATTGTGCTTTGTATTGTCACCTGTTTGAACAACATGATTAGATACCTTATTTTCCAAATCAGTCATCAAGGCTATATTACCACTCAGGTGATTGCTACACCCTAAATCAATGTAGAAGACTCTTTGATCTTCATTCTGTCTTTCACAAGTTGCACTTCATTATCAATGTTGAATCTTCCTTTTGATCTGAAGCATAATTGTAATAAGTGTTGTTATATTGTTGACTTTGGAAACCTCTACCTGCATTTCTTCCAAAGTAACCCCTACTACCTCTGCCTCTGAAATCACCTCTTTGATTTCTGCCACTTCTTCCTCTTGTATTATAGTTCTGATTATATCCACCATTACTCTGATTATTATGCCAACAATCATTAGCTAATTGATTTGTCTTACCACAAATCCAACAAGCTTTGCCTCCATCTTTGTTGTTTCTGCGTCTTCCTCTACCTTTGCCACCTCCTCTACCTCTTAGGAAGTTGGCTTGACTAGTTGTACCTTCATCTTCACCTGCTTGTTGCTTTCCTTTGTTAGCTTTCTTCTTGTCCTTTGAGTACATTGCATGACCTGTACTTTTGTCACCATCTCCTTTAACATCCTGCTCAAATGTTAGCATATGACCTAGCAACTGATTTAAATCAGGAGTGAAATGATCAAGTGATAATTATGTAGACAAAATGAATGGCTTCCATTTGTCATCACCTCTCAAACCTGTAAGGATTTGCCTTACCAATTTATCCTCCTCAATGTCTTCATCAACAGCTCCTAAAGCATCTGCAATATCTTTCATTCTTGTCACATAGTCTGAAATGGATTGAGAAGCCTTCTTCTTAAAGGTGGTAAACTCTGCCCATAAGGATGCCTTCCTTGACTTAGTAGTATTCTGGAAATGCTCCTCCAAAGCATTCCAAATATCAATTGCACTTTCAAGACCTCGAATATGAGGTAACAAGTAATCATTGACTGCCATATATATAATGCTCCTAGCTTGAGCATCTTTCTTCATCCAATTTTTCAAATCTGCTAACTCTTCCCTAGTTGGAACACTAGGATCTCTGAACTGTGGCTTCTCTTCTTCTCCTGTGATGTAAGCTATTAAATCTTTGCTCATAAGATGAGCTTCCATCCTCATTGACCATGCAGGATAGTTTTCCCTATCCAATTTCTCTATCTGTAGAGAATCTCCCATCTTGTGTCCACCTGTGTATTGAAATCTTCAAGCTTTATGAATAATATATGTACCTTTACTTCAAATTAGAGTCCTTTTGTCTTTCTTGATGTCGTATGGTCTCTTCCTCAAGCTTTGCCTTCAAGCTTTCACCTTTTAGTTCTTCAGTTGTTGAATTTCTTGAATCTGCAGCAGTCGGGATCCTCCTTTCCTTGATTTTGATGTTTCCTGCTCTGATACCACTGATGGAGAGTGCTAATCTCCAAAAGAACAACCTACTCTTGAATTTAGAACACCTCTATATCAAGAGTAAGTCAAAACCTTCACCAATTTAAGCTATCAATGACCAAATATCAATTTCTTGACTAAACTGTGAAGAAGGAATTTCCTCAGAAAGTCTGCTGCATAGATCTTGCTCATTGACTAAGTAAATGTGTAAAGTTTTTTATGAAAGTTTGCACAAGGTTTCGCCTAAAGATTGCGCACCTTCTCCAAGTCGAATTACTTCAAAAGGTTCAGTAGACCTTGAGAAATCTACTTACCAAGTCAGCTATGTCTAAATCTGCACTTCTGAGAAGCCGATTTGGACACCCCTAACTTCTTAACTTTAATTCTCTCAGTATAAAACCCGTTTAAGCAAATGCTTTTAGCCACGAGTAGCTTACCTTCCAACTTTACACTGTGGAGTGAGAAATGATCAAATCATTAAGATCAAAATTTGCGCCTGTTTCAGGAACCAGTGAGTACTTTCTCACATGTAAATGTTCCTACACACAATTCTCTTAGCCTGATCACAATTAGACTCTCAAACTCTAGCCATAGATTGATTAACTATGGACTTAGATATCTCCAAAAGGAATTCACAAAAGATCTATCACACAGGGAGAAAACACAGAAACATCGGGCGCAATTTTTCCTTCTATTTCTCATAAATTTACAACTGAGTGAGGATAGAGAGTTCAACTCACTTCACACATGTCTAATGACATTTTCTACTACTCAATACACTAATCTCATGATCTCCTATTGTCTCTCCTTGTCTTCTCACCTTGCCCCGACATTTTCAAAAGTATTTATAGGCAATTATGTACAGACTTATATCAAAGCGTAAGTATATGTAACCTATGTCTTAACTAATGTACATATGTGTACATGTCTTTCACTCTGTGAATGTATCCATCTTCTTTGCTTCAAAACTTGATCTCATCTCCATCCTTTGTCCTTCAAATCTTCAATTGGTGATTGGTCTAAACCAACAATCACCTCCTCGACAATAGTAGGAAGATGTGCAAAAAGGGTATGGGTTTGGAAGCCAAAAGTACAAGTAGCCTCCACCGAATCAAAGGGCCAGCCACACTGGATACCACAGTTCAGAAAGCATCCAAAGATGAAGACGCCTGAAGTGATCTCTATAGTGCCAAATATTGTTCTAAAATGAACCCCAATAAGGAGGATTACATCATTTCAAGATCTAATGGATACCTCCACCAAAGCTGGCATCAACATCTACAAGTAACATCGAAAGCCTCGATGAGCGACAACCATGTGCTTCTTGCACAACCCTGTCTTTTGCACCATTCAGGTCATGCACTTCCAAAGTATGCATCAATATAGGGCCCTATTACATGGCCGTGCATAGACACATTTGAGAGTCCCATGCACAAGAGCACATTGATATATGTCAACTATTTTTTATGATACTAACATCTGTCTTCTTGTTTGGTGACATTGTTCCTCCAAAAAAAAAGAGAGAAAAAAACTTGTTCCCAGGCTTGGCTCTTGGAACATGAATGAGTCATGCTTAGTTGAAGGTGGAACTGTTGATTACTGGGCATTTATCAGTTTGAATAGAAGTGTGTCTCGGCTAGCAGATGATATAATTGCTGGCTTATCTGGTAGATGTCAAGAACTTGGCATGAACATGGCATCCACAACTATGGTTTCCTCTTACCATGGTAGGAGTGAAGAGCTTGAAGGTCCGCAACTTGAGTGATGCTTAACTACTGTGAAGAGATGGATAGGTATGTGTTGAAGATGAAGAGGTGTTGCAAAATCTTTGCTCTACACTAGCCAAATGAACTCCAGGAGTAGATGGTGGGCCCTTTTAGCTTGCCAATGGATGTATTAGACACCCTATGTACCTTGGAAGATCACTCTCAAAAAGATAGATCAAAACAGATAAGTTGGAGTTAGCTCAGAGGTGAAAACTTGCTATTCTTGGTTAATACACCTGTCCAGTGTTTTACATAATTCTCTGAGCACAGCAGCAATTAGATTAATTCCTCTTGGGGAAGGCTAGGTAGCTTAAAGAGCTAACTTTAGAGAGTAATCTCATCAAAAATAACAAACCACACACTGAGAATGACTTTTAACAAGTGATGACATCATCCCGATTTTCACGGGCTGCTACAGAAATAGACCAGTGAGTAGAAACATTAACATAACTCAAGATGTAAGAATCCAATGATCATGAAACTTTGTATGCTTATACTAGACAGTAAGCTGAATCCAACAAGCTTAAAATCACTGAATTTGGATGAGTAAACACTGAGAAATGACTCTGACAAGATGACTGAAAAAGTCGGGTACCTGACAGAGAAGTGAAGATGAACATACCCTGTTGACTTCAAATGAACATAACTGAAGATTCCAACATCCAAATGACATGAAAATTTGTGAGCATATAGTAGCCTTATAGAGCTAACTTTACCAAGTTAAATCACTGAAAATGATGAACCAAGTGCAGAGAAAACATCTCTGCAAGTTGACTGAGAAAACTGAGAGTAATGGCAGTGAGTAGTACACATCACAAGAACATGGAAAGATGAACTCAAATAATCATGAAAATGAAAGTATATTGCTTGTACAATACAATGACTTACTGATACATATGTGTGCCTTGTAATCACACCTTGATATGGCATAAAGCTCAGCTCTTGGAGGTCTTCACATAGGTCTCTCTAACCACGACTAAAAACGCCATCTATTTATAGTTGAGTTTGGGGGGCTAACTTCCCTCAATCACTCTCCAATCAATCAATGATTGATTTGATTCTCTACCTACCACAAATCACGAATTCGTGGCTCCTCTTTCCATTCTTGATCATGTGGGCTCAACCACTTAAGATTCTCTTACTTTTACATTAAGTAAACTCTTCAAAAGTTACAAGAGGTAGTTCACAAGTGAACTTTACATAGTCTTCATTTTGAAGCTTCTTTAATGACTTTGTGAGACTCAAGCCAATACTTAGGCTTGTCATAGACTTGCTCCAACAGCTCCCCCTCAAGCCAAGTATGCTTGAGGTCTTCAATCTTCCAAGATTACCTGCAAACCAATCATAGCCTTGAATTTGCAAAGCTTTGTACCATCCAATGCTTTAGTTAGAATATCTGCACATTGTTGATGAGTGGACACATATGATATTTGAATCTCCTTGCTTAGGATCTTCTCTCGTACATAATGATAATGAACTTCAATATGTTTAGTCCTTGCATGAAAAATAGGATTAGCAGCCAAGTGAATAGAACTCATATTGTCACCAAAAATAGTTGGAGTTCCAAACTCCAATCCAAGATCTTTGAATAATGTCTTCATCCACATAGCTTCTTGTGTAGCTATGGCAAGACCTCTATATTCAGCTTCAGTAGAAGAGAGAGCAACTGTGGGTTGCTTCTTGGATGACCATGAAATAAGCTTTGAACCTGCAAAGATAAGATAACCTGAAGTGCTCCTTCTATCTTCCTTGGAGCCAGCCTAATCTGCATCAGAAAATAGCTTCAAACCTAAATCAGATACATAAGGATAATAAAGTCCTTCATTTATGGTTCCTTTGAGATACTTGAGAATCCTTTTGGCAGCATCCATATGTGGTTTCCTTGGTGTGTGCATAAATTGACTTAGCACACTCACACTGTAACATATATCTACTCTTGTCAATGTGGCATAGTTGAGACTACCCACTAGACTTTGATATGATGTGATGTCCTCTATGAGTTCACCTTCATGTGAGCTCAATTTGTGATTAACCTCCATTGGAGTACCTGCAATCTTACAATCTTGCATCTTGAATTTTGCCAACATGTCCTTAATGTACATTCTTTGAGTGAGAAACAAACCATGATCTTTGTAGACAACTTCCAAACCTAGGAAGTAGGTAAGTGAACCCAAATCACTTATCTTGAACTCTTCTCTCATCTGATCTTTGATCTTCTTCATACCATCTGCATCATTTCCTGTCAATATAATATCATCTACATATACACATAGGTAGATGACCTCGGAATTACTCTTTTTAATAAAGAGTGAAGGATCTGCTTTGCTTGGTTGAAAGCCTTTGTCCTGCAAGAATGAAACAAGCCTGAAATTCCAAGCTCTTGGAGCTTGCTTGAGACCATACAATGCTTTGTTAAGTTTACACACATAATCAGGATAAACTTGACTCTCAAAACCAGGTGGTTGTGCCATATATACCTCTTCTGTTATCCAACCATTCAAGAATGCATTCTTCACATCTAGTTGAAGTATCTTCCAATTCTTGGAAGAGGCAATACTAAGCAAAACCCTAATAGTAGGCATCTTTGCCACAGGAGAGAAGGTCTCCTCATAATCAATTCCCTGAGTTTGTGCAAAGCCTTTTGCTACAAGCCTTGCCTTATACCTGTTAATGGAACCATCAGAATTCTTCTTGAGTTTATAGACCCATCTTGAGCCTATTACCTTCATGGATGAAGTCTTGGGCACCAAATCCCAAGTGTTGTTTTCCTCGAGTGCTTCAATCTCTTCCTTCATTGCATGCTTCCATTCTGTTTTTGCTTTGGCCTCTTCAAATGATGATGGCTCCTCTTGGTTTATGTCCTGTGCTATGTAGATAGAATGTTTAGTTACTAATGAGGTGTCAAACCCATACCTTTCTGGTTTTTTCTTTTCCCTCATAGATCTTCTTAGGCCATGATGTGATGATTCTGCCTCATGTCCAAGTTCCTGCAATTTTGCTTTACCTTTAGACTTCCATGCTTTGATCTTTTCCATCTGACATTCTTCATCATCCTCTGAGGTGTCTTGTTCTTCAATCTTTGATTGTTCTCTACCAAGCTTTGGAAAATCTTCTTCAAGATCATATGGTAAATTGACCTTCCTGCATGAATCTTCATACCATGAATTGTTCTCATAAAAAACTACATCTCTGCTTACCAAGAATCCTTTGTTGGTAGGGTTGTATAACCTGTAGCCCTTTTGATTGTTGTCATATCCAATAAATACACACCTTTCTGCCTTTGGATCCATCTTGCCTCTAACCTGTGAAGGAACATGAGCAAAAGCAATACATCCAAAAATTTTACAATGATCTAAGCTTGGTCTTCTTCCATTCCAAGCCTCATATGGAGTCATCCCATCAAGGGATTTTGAAGGCAACCTGTTAATCAAGTAAGTGGCTGTAGATACAGCCTCAGCCCATAAGTAATTAGGTAAATGCTTTTCATTTAACATAGACCTTGCAGCTTCAACAATTGTCCTATTCCTCCTTTCTGCCACTCCATTTTGCTCAGGAGTGTACCTTGTAGTTACCTCTCTTTTGATTCCTCTTTCTTGAAGAAAAGAATCAAACTCATGGGAGAAGTATTCTCCCCCTCCATCTGACCTTAGCCTTTTTAGTGATTTACCTGTTTGATTCTCCACAAGAGCCAAATATCTTTTGAAACATGAAAAAACTTCATCTTTGTGTTTCATAAAGAATAGGATAGTCCATCTGCTGCAATCATCAATAAAGGAAACATAATACCTTGATCCTGATATTGAAGCTTCCTTGCTTGGTCCCCATACATCTGTATGAACCAACTCCAAGAGATCTCCATGCATATAACCTTTCTTCATGAATGGTAACCTGTGAGACTTTCCAAACTGACATGCACTGCACTTATAAATCATATGTTGTTTTGACAAATTAGGAAGTCCAAGTACACTTTGGTCCCTGCAGATTTGCTTTAATGACCTTTCACCAATATGTGCTAACCTTTTGTGCCATACTTCCAATTCTGTGAGTGTCTGACTACCATAATTAAAGAGAGCAATGTTTCTAGTGTCCTGTAATTCAAATGTGAACAATCTACCTGTCTTTTCACCTTTTGCAATTCTTCTGAATCCTTGACTTGGATCTTCAACAAATGCTCCTGCTTTTGTGAACCTGACTTGCAACCCTTTCTCTACTATCTGCCCAACACTTATCAAATTCTTTGTAATGGTAGGGACATAGAGTACCTTACTGAGTAGGTTGATGTTTCCATCAGGTGCTTTGACATTGCCTATTTTCTCCACAGGATGTTTTGTATCATCTCCTGTTTGTACCTCATGCTTATTCCTTGGATCTTCTAAATCTGATAGGAGTGCCACATTTCCTGCCACATGATTTGAACAACCTGAATCTATGTAGAAAACATGCTCATCAGATTTACCTTGTGGCATAGCCATGTTCATGATCAATAATGAATCCTCTTTGTTTGAGTCTTCTGTGTAGTTATTGTAGTCTCTCCTTCCTTTGTAGCCTCCTTGATAGTTTGAATGATTGTAGTTGTTGTAGTTGCCATGGTAGTTGTTGAACCTTCCTCTTGAGTAGCCATAACTTCCTCTATTGTATCCTCTGCCTCTTTGATTCCTGGAATTCCTAAAGCAATTTTCAGTTGTATGATTAGTTAATCCACAAATAGAACATGAGTTGGAGTCTTGGGATCTCCCCCTGCCTTGTCTACCTCCTCTTCCTCTACCTCTGCCATGTCTTCCTCTACCTGCATAGTTAGCTTGATATGTACCTGCTTCATCATCCACTTTCTTTGCCTTTCCTTTGTTATCTTTAGACTTGCTTTTATCCGTGTATAAAGCTGAAGATTGATTACCTTTAGAGCTTTCTCCATTTTTGATAAGCTTTGCCTCTTGAGTAAGTAATTGTCCAATGAGTGTGTTGAAATCAGGTACATGCATGTCCATGTACAAATCCATAGCTGTGGTGAATGCTTCCCACTTGTCATCTACCTTCAAGCCATTGATGACCTGCCTTACAATTTTCTCTTCATCTATTACCTCTCCAATGCTTCCCAACTGATCTGCTATGTCCTTGAGCTTTGTGACAAAATCAGTCACATTTTGTTTGGGAGCCTTCTTGAGAGTTGTGAAATCCAGCCATAGTTGATGCTTCCTAGCTTTAGTACTTGAAGCAAAGAAAGCTTCAAGTGCATCCCACACTTCCTGAGATGTCTTACAACTTCTAATGTGAGGCAACAAAAAATCTGAGATAGAGTTGAAGAGATAAGACCTTGCAAGTGCATCCTTGGAGCACCATGTGCTCAATCTTTCTTGCTCTTCTTGTGTTGGTTGACTTTTGTTCCTGAAACTTGGCATAACTTCATCTCCAGCCACATAACCATATAAACTTCTACCTTGGAGATAAGCTTCCATTCTTAATGACCAAGCTGAGTAGTTACCTCTGTCCAATTTGTCAATTGATGAAGGAAATCCATCTGCCATGTTGTCCAACCTTGCTCTGATACCACTGTGAAGAGATGGATAGGTATGTGTTGAAGATGAAGAGGTGTTGCAAAATCTTTGCTCTACACTAGCCAAATGAACTCTAGGAGTAGATGGTGGGCCCTTTTAGCTTGCCAATGGATGTATTAGACACCCTATGTACCTTGGAAGATCACTCTCAAAAAGATAGATCAAAACAGATAAGTTGGAGTTAGCTCAGAGGTGAAGACTTGCTATTCTTGGTTAATACACCTGTCCAGTGTTTTACATAATTCTCTGAGCACAGCAGCAATTAGATTAATTCCTCTTGGGGAAGGCTAGGTAGCTTAAAGAGCTAACTTTAGAGAGTAATCTCATCAAAAATAACAAACCACACACTGAGAATGACTTTTAACAAGTGATGACATCATCCCGATTTTCACGGGCTGCTACAGAAATAGACCAGTGAGTAGAAAAATTAACATAACTCAAGATGTACGAATCCAATGATCATGAAAATTTGTATGCTTATACTAGACAGTAAGCTGAATCCAACAAGCTTGAAATCACTGAATTTGGATGAGTAAACACTGAGAAATGACTCTGACAAGATGACTGAAAAAGTCGGGTACCTGACAGAGAAGTGAAGATGAACATACCGTGTTGACTTCAAATGAACATAACTGAAGATTCCAACATCCAAATGACATGAAAATTTGTGAGCATATAGTAGCCTTATAGAGCTAACTTTACCAAGTTAAATCACTGAAAATGATGAACCAAGTGCAGAGAAAACATCTCTGCAAGTTGACTGAGAAAACTGAGAGTAATGGCAGTGAGTAGTACACATCACAAGAACATGGAAAGATGAACTCAAATAATCATGAAAATGAAAGTATATTGCTTGTACAATACAATGACTTACTGATACATATGTGTGCCTTGTAATCACACCTTGATATGGCATAAAGCTCAGCTCTTGGAGGTCTTCACATAGGTCTCTCTAACCACGACTAAAAACGCCATCTATTTATAGTTGAGTTTGGGGGGCTAACTTCCCTCAATCACTCTCCAATCAATCAATGATTGATTTGATTCTCTACCTACCACAAATCATGAATTCGTGGCTCCTCTTTCCATTCTTGATCATGTGGGCTCAACCACTTAAGATTCTCTTACTTTTACATTAAGTAAACTCTTCAAAAGTTACAAGAGGTAGTTCACAAGTGAACTTTACATAGTCTTCATTTTGAAGCTTCTTTAATGACTTTGTGAGACTCAAGCCAATACTTAGGCTTGTCATAGACTTGCTCCAACAACTACTGCATGTATGAGAGCATCCAGGGAGATATCTGCAAGGGGTAGTTTTGGTACCCTGCAAATCTTTGTCTGTATACTGGATGAGAAGACTCCTGCTTATGGTGAGCTAAAGAGAATATGTGAAACTAAGCATGGTGTAGTTACCCAATGTTGTTTGTCAAGAAATATAAAGAAATTCAATTCTCAGTACTTGGCAAATGTTGCTTTGACAAGAGGAGATAGGACGAGTCACTCAAAGAATTTCATCAGTGAACCATCCACATGGACATTCATCGACAATGCAAGACTAGTTGACGGTCCATCACAAATGTCGCGAGTACAATACGAGGAGATAAACATCGATCAATCCTTCACCACGGTAAGTATCCTTACTTTGGAAACACCATAACCATGATAGATTAGGAAACCTCTTCGTCGGCATACCCTTGAGCACTTCGCCCAAGACCCCCAATTTTTGCACCATACTTCCTCCAATGCATTTTCCAAGTACGCATGCATAGGGCTACATTACAAGGCCGTGCACAAGGCACATATTTTCCTCAACCCATGCACGAACACACTTACCCATCACTCAATATGGGTTATGAGTACTTGACATGACTACTATGAACATCAACTTTGGAAGATCTAGAACGGAGCCTCACAATGACAAAGTCATGCTGGAATCCAAGGAAGAAGCACATACCAAGGGACTACAACTTGCAAAGGCTTGCAGTGACTGATGAAGAACAGGACAACCAACCCTTCCACATCTGGGCAGCCAGATGACATTTGTTCATATAGAAGGGACACTCTCTCTCAAAGCACTACTTGGAACAACCACTACAACAAGGGTCTGTCAGGGACGACAGACTCGAGAGGGGGGGGAGTGTTGAAGCTGAAGGTCAAGGACAAAGCATAGGAGCACATCAAAGAGGTGGACACACAAGAAGAAGGAGCAAGTAGGGAGCTCCAAGAAGTGTATGTCAAATTTTCAGAAGAATCCCCTACAACAATAGTGATTTTCATCACTAAAAACCATTGTAAATACCATTTTCTATTTTTGTAACTCCATTTTGTTCAAGCCAAGGAGTCCTTGAGATTGAGGAGTATTAGAAGTATCATCCTACCAATTTTCATAATTTTTAGACTTCGTTTGAGCCCTCAAATAAGCCTTGGAACCTAATTTTTAACTATGCCGAACACTAGGTCTGGAC
>CM035419.1:54389201-54391701 GCA_020310875.1 Ceratopteris richardii | reverse complement strand
TTTGATGATTCAACAGGCGACTCTCGACTTTCTTTATCTATATGCTGCTCCGATATTCAAAACCCACTTCACCTCTCGGACGCAACTCTGATTCTGACACTCTGTGTGAGGAGGAAGGACGATGCCAAATCTAAAGCATGTGATCTCTCATGCGGCTGATGCTCCGACATGATTCCCGATCACTGCTCTGAAAGTACATCGCCACTTTGATATTTACATAAAAGATCGACAGATAATGCACAGAGATGGTGTCTTTAAACTGACGTTGAAGAGGAACTTGGCATAAAGAGATATTCTGAGGACGGCCCGACGACGCTGGAGATCTCTGTCCCACGGCCTTCTTTGGCACGCCAAACTTATGTTTGCTCGTGTGTTGTGGCTTCCGTGCACATAAGCAAGCGCTTCCGTTTGGTAACGAGCATACACACACAGAAATTCGAGTTCTTGGAGATCTTAATCTGCAGCTTTCTCCAGTATTTTTGTGTCGTCCGTTGCGCATCATCACGATTTTCATCGAGTCAGCGACAACTGTGTATACACCACAAGAAGAAATATCATACTTGTTCTGCAAAAGAGAAATTATACACATTTGTTTTCTACATTCAAGTCATAAGGAACGATTGCTTCTGTTCAAAAGTGCGCTTTTCTTGGACATCCAAAAGCTAAGTTTTCTTGGACATCCAAAAGTTCTTATAGTTTTGCTTCATATGCTAGTTTTATTTTACCGTATAGTCTCGTTTCACACTACTCGTGCATGAGTTCACATGGGATGAGATTTAACATTTTTATTGCTCTAGAAACTTCTCTTAGAGCTCTTTCCATGGAGTGGCTGCAACAACATACATTTTGGGCTTCAATTCCAACAGATTATGGACCATCTTCAAAACACCTGCAAATGATCTTTGAACTTCAGATAAGTTTCTTGTCAATTTACATGCATCGTTGCTTCTTTAGACACGATTTGTTTTGTATGCCGCATGTATTTTTCTTGCAGGGACCAGTAATTTCTTGCAAGTTTGGATTGGGTCTATGAGTTTCACGCTTTATTTTTAGAGCATTGCTGCAGTATTCAAACTTCCCCTTGCTTCCATATGGGATTAATCCGAGCCCGCGCCTATGCAATCTTAAAGATGTTCTCTCTCATGCCCATTTTCGAATTCTATCTCCTTTTCAGAGAACAACGATTATCTTCTTATTTCTATACTTAAGCGTTCTTTTATACGTCAATATGATTGCACCTTTTTGGCTCTAACTTGAGCATATTATCTTTAATTTTTGAGATTTTTACGGCTATGGGAAGTTATCTCCGATCTTTTGAGCTTCTTTTCCAAGATCAAAAGCATTTGGATTTTACCTATTTATCCTCAACAAACCTTTTCTAATCATCTTTCCGAAGCCTCGATCCTTGAAGGCATATTGTCAAGCTATTTTGACAAAGTACGGATCATCTTCAATACTCACACACACCTTCAAATTAGTTTTTGGAACCTCCAGATAAGTTTCTTGTCAATCTATATGCATGGTTCTTCTCTTTTTGTATCATATTGAACATAGGACATGCAAGTTTTGCATCGTACATAGAATATATGCATCGTTTACACACGATTTGTCTTGTATGGTGCATGAATTTTTATTGCAGGGACAGATATGTACTTTTATTTGCAGGTTTGCGAGGAGAAATATATATATATATGTCAGGGTGTGTATCCCCTTTCGATCTATTTGTGCACAGATTGTGCCTATTGGCATCTATATCATGGAAATTGTTTGTCGGAAATTTTCCGGTTTTCAAAATCACGCCGTTATGCTGCCGAAATTTTTACAAAATTCATATGCACATGCATTCAAATATAAATTTCTGATTAGAAAATTAACTATTATTTTATCATATCCAGATATTCATTTTTGTCATCACTTTTGGATTACATTTTGACTTAATTTCTGCATATTATACATAAACACATTAATGTAACAGCTCCATGAACATTTCCATGCATGTATTTTTACATGGCACATGCCTATTTTTATTCAGTGATGAAACATGTGACTGGTCATCCATGTTTATTCTTTTATCACCTGAGGACAGTTGCTTATTCAACTGTGCGGCATGTTATATCTTATGGAATATGTTGAACAATGCATTGTTGGATTGTAACATGGAATATGTCAACCAATGCATTGTTGGATTGAAATATGAAAAAGCCAATGCATTGTTGGATTGTAACATGGAATATGTTAGCCAATGCATTGTTGGATTGAAATATGAAAAAACCAATGCATTGTTGGATTGTAACATGGAATATGTTAGCCAATGCATTGTTGGATTGAAATATGAAAAAGGCAATGCATTGTTGGATTGTAACATAGAATATTTTAGCCAATGCATTGTTGATTGAAACATGGAAAAGTCAATGCATTGTTGGATTGTAACAGTAAATGGCATATGTTGAACAATGATCAATGTATTGTAATTGTTAAACTGTTAAATTATCTTATCAAC